>CM076575.1:701406822-701569348 GCA_034641835.2 Pinus albicaulis
CAATTAGACCTTTTGATTTCTAGAATGGTCCTCTCAGAGGAACCGAAGAGCCATATGTTATGTATATAAATTGTAATTCCTCGAATGAATAAAAGTAGAGAGGGAAGAGGAGAGTAGAGAGGGGATTTCTGCAATAAACCTCTGTGTGTGAACAATTGTTTCCAGTTAAATGATTTCCAAGCATAGTTGCCATTGAATTATCTCAAACTGCTAATTGTGAAGAATTGTTTAACTGTGAGGCGATTGGGTACTGATAATTCCATTCTTCTGTCTTTGAATTCCCATAAATTGTTGGATAACCCTGTGAACTCACCCCACCCGAAGGCGAGGTCTGTGTAGAGAACCGGGGTCGTGAAAACTGTTCAAATATAAAAATCCCGCTTAATAAAGAGACAAAATTGTTGTTCTTTCGGAACTTGACCCGAGGATTGGACATGAGTTAACAAACAAAAGGATAGCGGAACTAGACTTGCACCCGTGGTCAAGCCCTCTACCAAAACCACGAGCAGAATCACAAAAGCGGGTTTCCCATATCGCACCACTTTTGCGGAGTAGGCGGTATTTCCTATTCGCGAGCGATTCCATAGGGAATGCGACACATGGCGAAGTGACCCCCGGAAAACCACCGTTTAACCCGCGCCATCGCACGTTAAAGCTCGACGTTGGAAGCTGAGCGAAATTGCCAAGAGTTGTTGATTTGGAGAAGGGCCATCGGACGGTGGTCGCACGTTGAACTTGCCTAGAGGTTAACTAAGGTGTGCAAAGGATAGCCAGGTACGATACGAGTGTTCGATTGGTTATTGATATATATAGGTGGGGCTGGAGTATAATGAAATTGTTTAATTAAACGATTGGCGGATAATTAGCATAAGTCTGGAGCGTGATTTTTGTAAGGCTGGGTGGTGAAATATAGAGCCGAAAGTTCATTACAAGTTATTTATTTAAAAAGAAATGTGGAGTATAAATACAAAGTGTTGAAAGTTAAACATTGGTTATAAGGCTTGGAGATAATATAAAGTCGGGAATATAAATTAAAGTCCAACCATTGTGGATAGTATTTATTTATCAAATTATACGAATTTGATAAATAAACCCGAAGAAAGAAGAAGTCAATTAAGACTCGGGCTGGAGGAAAAGAATGGGGTAAACCAAGGGAAAATGCTGACAGAGCGATTGTAGACACACCAACTCTCCTTAGGGGTCCAATTTCAGTTTTGTTGCGTCACACGATGATCTCTCTTCTCTGGCATTTACTTGTATTTAAGATCACTATTCTAGGAATAAGGAGTTATTTTCTCCAAAAATAACCCTAGCCAAACATTGACAATGCATCAAGGATATCTTTCTATGCTTCATAAGCACATTTGCTCTACTTCTAAATCATGTCTTGGAAGTGGTTGTTGTGCTGGAAATTATTCACCAGTTGGTTTCATACCAAAGTCTTTTTCACATTTTCAGCATCCAATACATGAAAAGATAATGGTTTAAAACAACATAAATATTTGAAATTTTGCAAGAATTGTCTGGCACACTTTGAATATGAATTTTGAAGTCAAGTGCATGATGCTGTATAGGATCAAGTGTCATTTTTAATACCAAATGTTTAACGAGAAACTTCTCAACATGCTACCCTGCAGTAAGGATTAAATGACAATATTGCATCAACTATTTCCATAATAAAAGTGCACCTCGGCCATAAGACTAAACAACTACAAATGTTGTAGATCTAACAAGATCACACAATCAAATGTATTCCACAAGGCCAATATTGTATGAAAAATGAAAAGGAGTTTGCAACAAAAAATACCTTAGGCAACTAATTCAATTAGATACACCAAACTATCAGCAAAAAGGAAAACCAGCCTACTCAAAAGGCAAGCGTTTACCTCCTTTGACAAAATTTTGAGTTCCGAAACAAGGGCCTTTATTGTCTTGTCAATGCCCCTAGTAATTTGAAAGGGGTTTGCACCTGCTGCAACAACCTAAACAAAAAGGTTTCATTTCAAATTATTTTCCACAAATTTAAGATACAACCATTGTCAGTTTTGTATTTCCTAACAAGCTCATAAATTTTGAAAAAAGAACCAAATTTTTTTAATACCTGATAGCAATTTTTTCACTCAAAAACTATCTTAGACTCAATAAGCCCAACCCAAAACTAAAAAACCAAACACCATAAGACCCTAAAAAAATGAATAGATGATCTTAATCTAGTACTATCGAAAAAAAGTTACCTTTACACCATCACTTATTAAACCCTGTGTTGTTGAATTTTAACTTCAATTGCTGCAGCAGAAGGACGGATGCAGCAGCAACATTTTTTTTTCAGGGTTGCTTGCATGCCATCCAGAAATTTAATTCATAATTTAAAATTCCTGCAAGTTTTTTTTGTAGACGGCCGCAGCCATATTTCTGTACAGGATTGTATTTAAACACAACAACCAGCACTAACGCAATTCACCAACCAGAAATTAAACAAACAGAAATTTACCCGACAATTTTGTAAATTCAAAAGGAGGACACGTGGAGCATTAATATTGGATCGCATGAAATTGAAGGGAATCTGAAAACCTGAAAACCGGACCCGAATTTTTTATAGGGCACATTGGATCGAGAATTCGAGTTAAAATTAGGCAGACGTCAGCATCCCATTTTGGAACGCAAATTTGGTTTGAAATTCAATCTATTCAGAATTTTGAAGTCTGACGGAAAGGGTTCTTTAATGTTTTGATAGTTTAATATATACATATGTTTTAAACATACGTTATATATATATCATATGCGAAATGAAAGGTGGGCCATAGAATTTAGTTTTAATTTTATTTTTTTAAAAAGAGGATTTATTGTAATATGTTTTATATGTTACGGCATATAAAAATAAAAAGGACGAAAAAGCTTGGTAGTTTATTTATAGACAGTACATAAATTTTTTATTACACAACAGTGTGTAAAAAGTGAAAGACTGAGTGTAACTTTTTAAGTGTGTATGCACAACAGTGCGAAAGGGAAAAACATAGCAGAGTGTTTTAGAGACAGAGTATGTTTGTTTTGAACAGACAGTGAGTTGGTTTTATGCACTGCGTTTTGTAGCAGTCATAATTTTGTAATCCCTCTCAGTGAGGAAGAAGTGTAATAGTTTTTTTTTAGTTATTGAAGGGAATAGAAGTTTTTTTTCAAAGTATTGAAACTCTGTCTCCTGTCAAAGAAATTTTTATTTTCTCTGTGTTAAAAGAAGGGAGATTTATTCTCCATTCATTGTTATGGAATTTTTCAATATTCCAACATGTGCAAGAACAACAGATGTTGTGGTTCCATCCCCAGCTAAATCATTTGTCTTTGTCGCAGCTTGCCTTACCAACTTGGCCCCAATATTTTCAACTAGGTCCTCTAATTCAACCAATAAAAAGGCCAAAACCATAGCATTGAGATACATTTCATTACATTGTCAATAAAAATAAAATTTGACTCAGCCATAACCCTTTCCTTTTATTGTTGTGAAAAGCTTTATGCATTACTCTAATGTGGCTAGTCCATAGGCCAAGTAGACCACTGGACAAATATGTTTCCTTTCACCTTTGAGTTTTCAAATTATGCCTACCAAATCTAAGACATTTAAGAGGGGGAACTAATACAACGTTAAAAAGAAAACCAGAGCACACATCTACAAATTACCTCCTTAGCTATTGTCACACCATCATTAACTATTTTCGGAGAACCATGCTTTCTCTCCAAGACAACATTTTTCCCTTCGCCCCAAGGGTGACTCCAACAAGATCAGCAAGTTTGCTCACACCGCCTGCAAGACAAATTGACAATGCTTTCGGTAAGTGTGCAATTGAATGCCAGACCATATGCCAAAACAAACCTCCATGAAAAATTAAAATAACACATTAAAATCGAATATAAGTGGACAAGGAAAGATCCACCACAGTGAAGTTTCACGTGCAGGTGACCTTCCTTTAAACATAATTTTTTCTCTGACCTGCAATTTTTTTATCACTGAGCCATCCTTTTTTAAGTACAACTCCTTTTCCATATCTCTTGTATTAACTACCTTCTCTCTATCGCGTAATCTCAGAGTCCCTCTTCTGCTTGAGCGATTAAAGGAAATGGGTGAAAAAACTGAAAGAGAAGACAATTGTCTGCCATAATTATCAAACATTGCACCCAACTTCTTGCCCTTTCCATTCTTACCCAATGAGGTAGATGTGGAAATTGTTGTCATACCTCCCAAAGTAGAGGCCATCTTCTCTTATGCTGAATATAGAATTACAAGATCTTCATATTAGTATGAACCTTAAAAAACATGACTCCCATTGCTAAAAACCACTTTTAAGTTGTAACAGGCAAACTAAACAACTATTGCAAATTTTGGCAACTTCTGGAGCATTAAGAGAGAAACAACCAAAGATAAATACAACCACAATCCTCATTTTAATGAGACCGGACTATATATTTGCATTAAGATAATAGAAAGAAATCACGACTATATTAAGGCCAACACAAAACAATCTTTAACCAGTGTCTCTCGCGGCCTTCAGGTTGCCATGCTAGAGTTTGCATATTTTTAATTTAAATTCTTGACCTCTCGTGCCCATCTATGAATGCATCCAATGGGATATCTACATCAAATGCTCCTTTATATCCCCAAAAACAGATTCCCTACTACAAGAGCACCAGTATTGATGGATCACCCCACACCATCCCACCCACTAGAAACGGTGAAAAAGGAAACCCGAGAAAACTTCTAAAATATATCAAGATGACTATATGGGTGGTTCTTATGAATCAACCAACCATTCAGAACATGCTCATCAATCCAAACCATGAGTATTATGTGACAATATTCAAGCAGGCACTGAATCGGATCTCTGAAGCTATGTTAGAGAAACCCTAAACTCTCACTGAAAATAGGTGAAATGTGGCACCACTCAGAGATTGACATGTGCCAATTAGTACAAGTGGTAGAAAATTGGCATGCTCAAACAACGAGGTGATGCAGGAATGACATGAGGGAGAAAATATCAGAAAAGCCCCAAATCTGGAGAACTAAAGTTCATCACCAACCTGAGATTGACAACTTTACATGTTTTAACCTATGAAATTTTAAATGGAGAAATCATAGTAACAATAAAGTAACCTATGTAAAAATAAAGTCGGATTCATCCTGGGAGTGTTAATGGGAGAAATCATAGTGAACAACAGGAAACATGCAGAGTTGCTTACAATCAAATAGATGAAAAAACACATACAAAAAACCTAGATAATAATCATGACAAGAGGATAATAATAATAATGACCCTGGTTGACAAGTTGTATTTCTCATGATGCAAGAGGATTTGTACCTGCACTGCCAAGTCAATCAAAATCCATCATTATCTATACAATAAATACAAGTAATTGATGTAGTATTTTTTACTCTAAGATGAATTCTTACGATAATGTTAGAACATATGTTGAAAATGTCAAAACATACCTGAATAAGCTCCTCTTCGTTTCAAGAACAATTTATTGGAGTCGCATGAACTTGGAACAAGCCTCCCACGATCTGAAAGAGTAGCAACTAAGTCA
The DNA here is from genome assembly GCA_034641835.2 of Pinus albicaulis. NCBI lineage: Eukaryota > Viridiplantae > Streptophyta > Pinopsida > Pinales > Pinaceae > Pinus > Pinus albicaulis. Next base: position 701,412,394 of record CM076575.1, read on the forward strand.
ATAGTGACTTTTTTGTTGCTACGCTGGATCAAGGGAGGTTTGCTCCAAGATTAAATCACTCCAATAAATTATTCTCTACTAAACAGGGCCAACCACGTGAATGTGGAAGCTCTTATGGCCCCTCCCCCCCCCTCACATCACTCTCAATTCCCCAATACCCAATCTATATTTCATTTTTTACTTTCATGAGCATAAAAAAAAAAATTCAATAACTAATAAAAAACAATTCAACAAAAAGTACGCAAGGAAACATTGCAATTAATGCTTGACATAAAAATAGTATGATAAATGAGTTTTTTATATAACGCATAAAAATGTTCCAAGTATGGTAACGTTTGTCTTATAATAATACAATATTTTACATTGTCAAATTTTCTTTTTCTTCTTCCTATTTTTAAAGCTCCTAATTACATCATCAATATCATCGTGCTCTGCTCCTATTTCGTGCCTTTCAACCTGCACTGCTGACCTAGTTGCATATTCACGATGTCTGGGCTCATCCAGTGACGGGGCATCGCCTACAAAAACAGATAATATTAAATTTTAATTGTCAGTTTTTAAATATCATTGAACTAGTTCGGTAATATTAATAAAAAAAATTGCAATGAGATTATTTACCTGGCGCACCAGTTGTCGCCGCTGACCTAGTTGCGTTGTCACGATTTCTGGTCTCATCCAGTGACGGGGCATCGCCTACAAAAACAGATAATATTAAATTATAATTGTCAGTTTTTAAATATCATTGAACTAGTTCAGTAATATTAATAAAAAAAATTGCAATGAGATTATTTACCTGGTGCACCAGTTGTCACCGCTGACCTAGTTGTGTTGTCACGATGTCTGGTCTCATCCAGTGACGGGGCATCGCCTACAAAAACAGATAATATTAAATTTTAATTGTCAGTTTTTAAATATCATTGAAATAGTTTGGTAATATTAATAAAAAAAATTGCAATGAGATTATTTACCTGGTGCACCAGTTGTCGTCGTTGACCTAGTTGCGTTGTCACGATGTCTGGTCTCATCCAGTGACGGGGCATCGCCTACAAAAACAGATAATATTAAATTTTAATTATCAGTTTTTAAATATCATTGAACTAGTTCGGTAATATTAATAAAAAAAATTGCAATGAGATTATTTACCTGGTGCACCAGTTGTCGCCGTTGGGACTGTTGCCTTGTCTTCCTCTCTGGTGGTAAGATCCTCAAGGGAAACATTCTCTGTCATTTAAACAAAAAAAGTTATAAGGACAACCATCAAGGTATAATTAGAAAAAATTATAAGTGGAAATTAATTACTGTCACGGCCCTCACTGATAGCAGCATTGTCGGCCTGGTCCCCACTACAATGATCAGGTTGCACGAGAGGATCATCTACATCTAGCTCTAAAACTGGGTTATTTTCCTCGTCGGTAGTGCTGCTCCCCTGATTTAAACAAAGTTGTTAGACATTAAATTTATGGATGAAAACAAAAATATTGAAAGGTTAATGTTTTACCTTATCAGGCATTCTGGATCTTGGGACCTGCCCCAAGCTTCTGCGACGTTCAACTACAGCTTGATAGCCGAAACGGAAGCGATATTTTTATCTTCCTCTGTAGTTTTTGTTCTGAAGTCATCACCCTACATTACATATGATTCTGTATTTTTAATAATATTTGATAGGATTACAAAAACGTTGGAAGGCGATACAATTAATTATAAGATGTTTAGCTACTTAATTACAATTCTTGCAACTAATTTCAAGTAGCCACCCTGGCCTAGCTTGTGATGGCCCTTTTTCTCAATCCTAGCTTTGGTTGCCTTTGAGGTGTCAGGCAACCTAGCATCAAAATATTGAAGTCAGATATGACGTAGCACACTTTTATTTTAGACATAAAGAAAATTAAAGTTATTGAATTAAAGTTGTAATTTACCTTGCGGGTCCAGTTGGCATTTTTCCTTCTTTCTTTGCCCTTTTCTCTTTTCCGTCATGGATGAGTGCTCTCCACTCACTCTCTGAAACTGTGAGAGGACGCTCATATCTAGGGTTAAATTGCAATTGCATCCTATAGGTGTCCCTGGTATATTTCAAATATTTGTCGGCTACCCGAGCCACCGCTGTTATGTCAAATGTGTCGACCCCAAAAAGGGCTTCTAGATAATCTAGAAGTTCTTTTTTCAGGTTGGAATTCTGGGAATTCCACCCTGTACGTATGGTTGGGCCAAAAATTACCAACGCATGGCTCTCCAGAATCCTGTAGAACTCATTGTTTCCTACACAGAATAAAACCAAATAAAAAAAAAAAGATATTATCATTAATTTAAAAAAAAAAATCATGATAAATATGTTTTAGATAAAGTACATGAAATAGTCAAAATATTAAAATTTACCTGGGAGTTGTACATGCTTTATAGGGACACCCTCATCGTTCACCAACAACGTGCCATTAATGGTCCCTGTGGAGCTGACACGTGTAGCTCCAGGAAACATAATAATGTAGTTGGCCATATCAGCCTCATCATTGCCAACACGTTCAGCGGTTGGCTGGGTGTTTGCTTGGGCAGGGTGTGTTTCTTGGCTGGCACCTAAAGGAGTAGAAGGTGTACGAGAGGGTTGTTTGGAAATCTCTTGCACTTGTGTCCCACTACCACCAACACCGGGTTCAGCAAATGCCAGAAAACGCTACATACAATAGAACTTTTTGTTAGTTTAGTCAATGTAAAAATTAAAAATCAAACTATCACAATTCATCTCATGCAAAACAAAAAAAATATCCTTTTGAATTTTTATTATTACCTGATATCTTTCTAGCTGCCTCATAAGATGTTGTATCCTCTCTTCTGTTTCAGGTGTTTGAGGCGCGTCTATCAAAGTATTAAATTTCGACCTTGCATCTCGTGCCTTTTTTTGCAACAAGAACACTGGAGATAGGGATGAAGAAAGCTCTTCCTCAAAGAGGGAATCATCGGGCGTACCATGGCTAGGTGTCTGCATATTTGAACAAAATTAATATTATTTCAATTATGTAAATAACTAAAATACCTGAAGATAGAGCAATGCTGGCACTTTACATGTTCTTCCACTGGCCTCTTTCCGCGATCATCCCGTCTCGGGGTTGTTCCTGCACTGCTCTGATCAGTCTGCAACATTGCAATAAAATTATAAATGTAAAAACTTGAAAACAATATCTAACTTGAAAACACAAAATGAAAACTGAAATAATTTCTAATAAGACACCGGAAGACAGAGTTAGAGTTTCAAATATGCCTTGCATTGAATTCAGTCCTGGAAACATGTCATTTCACATTAAGGCACCCAAACATTCACTCCATGAATGATATATTTAAGTAGGCTTCTCCTATTCTGGGAAAACACCATACCTATAATGCATTCACTTGCATGTATAAAGGGAAAGGAAAACATGTTTTCATAAAACGGTGACAAAGGCATCTTGGGGAAAGGTATCTTCACTTTTTATTTATGTTGTTCACCCACACCACTCTCGTGTTTTCACTAATCATGTTTTGTCATTTTTGGATTCAAATTAAGTTAAGGCCTTAAGTATTTTTTGACCTTTCGGTGTAGTTTTTATAAGTGGCATGTATGGATTTTCCATTAATTCTGCACTTCTTCTCTTCATGCGCATGTTTCCCTGGAAATCAAATGCATGATTTAGTCCCATACATTTAACAAGTTGTTGGATCAACTCCATTGGAAATATCATGTTTCCTATTCAATCAAAATTTATCTCAGTTAGGGTAGGTAGGAAGGTTTTCCCTTTGTATTAATAGGGCACTTCTAGCTTGAATTTTTATTATATCTTTCAAATTTAGTGTCGTTTCAATTAGGGCATGAATTTTTGCAACTTTCAAGGTGAGAATGAACAAAGACAAATTTTTGTGATGGATGACTGTATATGACTCCATGGCGAGAGGAAAAGGCACTAATCTACTTCTTCAAATATCTATAGTTCTCATTCACCTCATACGGAGATGGTCCCTGATTTTGAGCCAAATGTTGCAGCAAAAAGTTCCCCCCCTCCATAATTTGATATTCGATGGAAATTTCTTAAATTGATGATGGGGCATGATTATGGAACATTGGCACATACATATGTAATGGAATTCCAAGATCATGATATATGTTTGCATATTTTTATGGCAATGTTCCACCAAGTCCCCTGGAGGTGGGAGCGAGGGGGCGAGGGAGCGCGGGAGCGGCCTATGCAAAAGCTCCCTACCAATTTTCAGGAAACGTGGGGGGACGTCAGGGTCATAAAAATTATAAAATTTAATATTTATAATGTAACTATATTTTTGCAAGGAATGTATATACAGTCATCATACACTTGCATCATGAAAGATAAATCATAAATGATAAAATTACAAATCGATGAATGATGAATCATATAATTGAAACAAATTTAAAAGTTAAAAGTTAAAACAAACATCATACAATCATGCATGTAAGTTTTTAAGTTTGTAACTATATAATAATTAATGTAACTACTAACAATGTACAATGAAAATAAAGTTTAAGATATCATATGACATATTATATCAAGATTCAAAATAGAGTTTAAACTGAAGTTTACAACTCAAGTCTAAAACATAAAACTTAAACGCAAATAAGTTATGTCTGAAACATAAAACATAACATATGAATATCAAATGATATCATCATAATGATAAATGAGCATAAATGCTCAAGTTAATGCCCCACTAGTCTCTGCATCCAACTTCTGCACGAATATATCAGGATCAACCATGTCACCATCCGAATCTGAATCACTTGGATTCTCAAATATGCTAAGTGGCACATCAACTTTTAACACGAAACCATAAACTAAAAGGGGCGGTGAGGGGACGTGAGGGGGCGTGAACGGGGGTGTGAGGGGGCGTGAGGGGGCGTGAAAGGGGGTGTGCAGGGGCGTGAGGGAAACGTCTCGTAGAAGTCCCCAAGACCCCAGAGCACGAGGGGGCGAGGAATATAGACCCCTAGGTGGGGGGGCGAGACCCCGTGTAACACTGGTTTATGGAGGTGGTGGAGCAAAAAAGAGCTCAAATAGAGCTGAATTTTTTCACATAAAAAGGACTGTGGGCTTGACTAATGGTTCCATTTAAAAAATGATATCTAGATAGAGAATAAGTGTAGCATGCAAACATGCATTGAAAATCTATCTGAGTTTGCATTGTATTACTTATGATGGATTCAAATTTGGGTTTCAAAATGCCAGGTTATGGCATGATTTTGTCGAGAAACCCTTAGTTGGATTCTCATGTTGGTTTAATTTATATTTTAAGTTTGGTTTGCAGTCTTTGGGTGATAGTAACTCATGAACTAGATTACCAATGTGTAACAATCATATTTCAAGAATAAAGTTGTGATTTTTTTATATTATTATTATTATCTATTAGCTACGAGTATTGACACCTAATGCCTGGAATTTTGACATCTTGATAACATGGATAATTTCGAAAATGTTTCTAGTAATGTTAACATAATAACTATCATTACGTGTCTTCACTTTTGTCACCATAATAGACCTGTGATATGGACTCATCACACAACTTCATATGCTATGTCCCAACAAGTTCAAATTGGTTGAACCTACCTCATAGTGTGGTTATTAAGGACAAGTTTCTTGGTATATAACTCGATAGCATAGACCGCGTTGCAGTTCTAAAAAGAATCCTCAAGTGTCAAAAAAACTTCACAATATGTTCTACTATAAAGCCTTTTGGGATACTGGAAATAATATATGTATCATTGATGACTTTTAAATTATGACAAGATCCAGAGGGAAAGGAAATCAATGGAAGAGTGATCCACCAATGAGAACCTAGAATTTAGCATCAGATGAGTTAGAGTCTAGGAAATTGAAACCCTATAATTTTAATTAGTGATGAAGGACATCACATAGGTAATTATATTCTCATGTAGAATAATCTGTTAATTCAAATTTAAACTACATAATATGAAAGGCATACCATAAATTTTTCCACGTAAGTCCAAACAACCTATAAAAATGGAAAACCTTCTTTTTCCATGGGAAATAATTTACCTTTCCTTTTTCAAGGCAATCTAAATCACAAAAAAATATGAACTATACTGCACACATTCTTGGATAATGTGAAAGTGGAAAAGGAATACCCTACACAAGTGATGCACACATGTACATTTGAACACTAATAGATTTTTGTAGTTGAAATGCAATGCTTGTTTTCATTTAAATGTAGGGTTTTTAAAGCAAGGAGAAATAATGGCTGCCAAATTAATAAGCGTCTCTTTGGGAAAAATTTAAATCTTGTATTGGGTGATGAAGATAATAGAGGGTATTGAATCTTGATTCTTGACATCTAGAGAGAACCCTACAGCCTAACACAATCTAATGGAATTGACCAAAAAAAACCAAATAGAGTCAACCCTACTATAGGAGGAAGGGCCTGCAATAAGAACTTACCATGCAAGAGCTGAGGGCGAATGCTGTTCTGCAAGAGCTGAGGGTGAATGTTGTTCTACAAGAGCTGAGGGCGAATGTTGTTCTACAAGAGCTGAGGGAGAATGTTGAGGGTGAATGCGTGCAGGCTCGGGGGCGAATCTTGAGAAAATCTTGTTACACAAGAGGTAGGGGGCGAATGCGAGCGAATGTTGTTCTGCAAGAGCGAAGGGCGAATGTGCGTGTGATATCAGACATTAATGTAGCACACATGTACATTTGAACACTAATAGATTTTTGTAGTTGAAATGCAATGCTTGTTTTCATTTAAATGTAGGGTTTTTAAAGCAGGGAGAAATAATGGCTGCCAAATTAATAAGCGTTTCTTTGGGAAAAATTTAAATCTTGTATTGGGTGATGAAGATAATAGAGGGTATTGAATCTTGATTCTTGACATCTAGAGAACCCTACAGCCTAACACAATCCAATGGAATTGACCAAAAAAACCCAAATAGAGTCAACCCTACTATAGGAGGAAGGGCCTGCAATAAGAACTTACCATTTTGCAAGAGCTAAGGACGAATGTTGTTCTGCAAGAGCTGAGGGCGAACGCTGAGGGTGAATGCTGAGGGCAAATGTTGTTCTACAAGAGCTGAGGGCGAATGCTGAGGGAAAATGTTGTTCTGCAAGAGCTGAGGGCGAATGTTGTTCTGCAAGAGCGGAGGGCGAATGCGCGTGTGATATCAGACGTTAATGTAGCTATTGCGACGGATACGAAACAATAAAATCATTTTTATGTAGCGCGCATATAAGTTTCGAATTTTTATGTAGCGCGCATATAAGTTTCGTATTTTTATGTAGCGCGCATATAAGTGTCGTTATACCGACAACGGAAAAAGCGTCGCTATTGCGACGGGTGCCTCCAAACATCGCAATGGCGACACCTAGACATTGTGTCGCACTTGCGACGATTGGAGTCGTCTCAATAGCGACGCTTTGGGCCATAGTGTCGCAATTGTGACGTCTTCCTCCAAACATCGCAATTGAGACACTTTTCTAAGTGTCGGTATTGCGATACTTTTCTATAAACGTCGGTATAGCGACGGTTTCGGGCGAGATGGAAAAAATTTGGGGAAATTTCCGACATTTGGTCAAAAGTGTCGGAACCAAGTGTCGGAATTTCCGCCAAATGTAGTAGTGCCACAAGGATGCCATCGAGATTGAGGAATGACAACTGGAAGGAAAACAAAAAATCTGAAGGTTGGAAGGCGAAGTGGAAGCCCTTAGGCTGGAAATTCATGGGTTGAAACTAAAATTAGCAGACAACTGCAAGGAGGTCCAATAGAGGAATATACACCCCTCCGACAACAAAATATTTTATTATATGTCTAACAATACTTGTATATATCTCCTATCATAGTTCTGTAAGGTATATAGTAGCAGGAAAATAGTGCTAAATTTTGAGAATGGGATGGCTAATGAAAAAACTTGCATAAGAATTGGAACAATTGTATCATCCACAGCCAAGAAAAAGCACATGTTTTTCTTGTAAAAATCCCACTTTTTGATCGCGTGCGGGCACACTTTAATATATATATATATATATACTCTTTCCGTTTAAAAAATATATATATGATTGTAAAATTACATTTAATTATTTTTATTATTAATATTTTGTAAAATATTACATATCAAATCCATATTAAACATTAAAAATTTTACAAATATGCCTCATACATTGAATTAGAAATCAACTATTAATGGAATAAGAATTCTCTCAATCTATTTCACTAAAGTGAAAATATAAAAAAAAAATCAATTTAAATTACTTTACTTTTCTCTATATAAAGTATCTATAAATTTATGTTATTTAATATGGACATTGAAATATTTTACTTATGGTTGTGAGTAATATATATATATATATGGACATTGAAATATTTTACTTATGGTTGTCAGTAATATATATATATATATATATAATATGGACATTGAAATATTTTACTTATGGTTGTCAGTAATATATATATATATATATATATATATATATATATATATATATATATATATATATATAAATGGAACATAGAATTAATTACACATAATGTAATATCAATAATACTATTTCTTGCCATGTGAAAAAATCATTTGTATTTTTTTACTCATTACATTTCTTCCTCGTGATAAATGCTAATTTCAGTTGCTTTATATCTCTATATAAACTTATATAAGATTAAGGTGTAAATTGAAGTAAAGCTAATTTCGGTTGCTTTATATCTCTATATAAATTTATATAAGATTAAGGTGTAAATTAAGTATTGTAATTATGACTGACATTAATTTCTTTTGTTATTAATATTTTTACTATTTTTAAATGTAACATTACGTGAAAACATCTCTCCCATATTGAGTTGTAGAGGGCCTCTCCACAGAATAAATTTAGATTTAATATAACTTTTAAAAAATAATATATTTTATTATTTATTAATGAACAACTCATAAAAATATTTTTTTTTCACATACTTATCACGAGATAGTCACTAAAATTCATGTTTTTCACATTTCTCCTAGCTAATATTACATCATGTTCACAATGATAAATACATGTCTACTTTAAATAATTTAGTTATAAATACATAAAAAAATAGACATTTATTTCACAAAATCTCAATACGAGACAAAACTGCATTACCAAGTCTATTTGAAAGTCAAAAAATGCCTCTTAATCACCATCACAAATTCGGTGCCCTTGATATGTTCCTATTTGATAAGGGTTGTGACCTTGAATCCTTATTATCATGTAGATAATGTACACAATTGGAAATACTTAGTTTTAAGTACTGTAAAAATGTTTCCACTGCTTAGTGAATATTACCAATTATATTATAAAATGTCAAGAAGACGAATACAAAAATAATATAATTAGCGAAATAATGACAACAAAAACATACAACAATAATATAAATGATTAAATAACACAAGTACATATCATTCTCCATTTTCATCACCTTGATTATCTTCCTCGCTTGGCATGATAACACTGTTGTTCTAAAAATATGTTTTAATCTAGGGTCGTGTCTTAATACGAATCACCAATCTTTATCCAACACATATAGGTAAACAAATACATGGTTTGAATTTTTTGGGAAAACATAAGGCTCCCTAGCTTCATGCCACATCTTTCTAGAGTTCGTAGATATCAACCCACTATCACAATATTCCTTTACATTATTTCGATCAATGGTGTCCCACCACTAGAACCTAAAAATAGCACATTTGAACGAAGAGAAGTCCACTTGAATGATCTCTAGTATCTTTCCAATGTAACCTAATGTCCCCTATATTAGGTTTTGATTGTGGTGGATAGCATGACTAGATTGGTCAAACTCAATTTCACTCCACAGTCTTGTGTCATGCATCCATCATTGACATCGACCGTGTGAAAATGATGTCCATATGCCCACATAGATGGAAACAAATGCACCTATAAAAAAGTGAAAAAATCACAATGTCATATGTATAATAACCCAAACATAATTAAAAATAAAAATATATATATAGATGTTATAATTAAAAGGTGCATTATGAAGTTAAAATTGTGTAGAAACAAAATATAATTATCGAGTTTCTACAACCAATCCCTATGTTTAGAACATCCTCTTCAACACGTGGGTAACGACTAGATGCACCATATTTCTCTCTAACTTGAACAAGAACCCAACTATTAAGGGATGTCATTCGCTCATTTTATTTTAAATATGGCACACTTCTACCATTCAATCATTTGAATTATTTCCTGCCACTGTCCCATTTCCTCCTCTTCTCTTTGTACAATGCGACCCATATTTGTTCCACTGCCATATTGTAAAGAATGAATTTATTGATGGCTTAAAATTATGATAACAAAATATGCATTAATATGAAGTTTAGTGTGAATAGTTACTGTGTATTAATTTTAAAAATGATGAGCCTGCACTTACTCTTTATCATGTGCCTCTTTCCATTCATTTCGAGGAGCTACACTTCTCTTTTTTCTTCATTCCTTTCATCGTCCCAAATCACCGTGCCTGGTGTGTTGTCGATTTACTTGATGTACTCATTGGAATAATATAAAGACTCATATGATATATACCCCTCTGCCATAGAACCCTCAGGTTTTACCCTTTGTCGAATAGTAACTTTCAATTTATTCATGTACCTCTCTAAGAATAACATCCAACGACAAGAAATGACCCCAACTAATTCAACCTAATCTACTAGGTGAATTGGATGATGAACCTGCAAGTCCATGAAACTTGTTGGCAACTCCTTCTCAAACATACAAACAATATCAGCTATCTATTGACGCCACCGTGGAATTCTAGCCATATCAATCTACCTTGGTGTGATCCAACATACAAATGCATATAATTTAGATATAGCATGTCATAGGTCTTGGGGGAAGTCATGGTTCACACACCCATGTACGAGCAGAGGATAATAAGACTGAATAGTAAATAATACATTATACAAAAATTAATTATAAAATATTCCATTACATAAAAATAAAAAAATAAGAAAATTCATGTTTTTGACATACATATTTTTAGAAGGTTCAAATGGTCATGCATTTTCAACCTCGACAAATGGTCTTCCGCAATGAAGCAATGCCATAGTGAAGACCCATATAAATAAGGAACCCTCACACTCATTATAACTTCCTTTGCCAAAGAAATATAATCTTTCTTTAAAATCCATGGGACATCATCTTCTTTGAAAGAACAATAGGGACCAATTTCTCCTCTTTCTTGTCTTGGCCAATGTTTCTTTTTAGTTATTGAAGAAATAAGATCTCTCCTAACATCCAATGTGTCACTTTATTTCGATGATATGTGCCTCCATAAAGAAGTTGAAACATTTTTAAATATATGCATGAGATTTAGTAAGTGTGAAACCTTAATATGCTCCCAATATGGGATCTCATAAAAGATAATTTCCTTTTCATCCCAATTGGAAATTTCTCAACATAGGTGTTGAAGAATTATGGATCATCGAACATATGCTCCCCATTTGACTCGAACATATGCTCCCCATGTGATGGGTCTTGATACATCATTCACATGTATCCCTTCCCATAATTCCTTCAATTCATATGCCAATGGTTGTAAGTAGACATCCATATTCTTCACTTGTCTTCTACTAGGGACTATGAGACCTAACATAAGATGTTCAGTCTTCACGGAAAACCATGGGGGGATATTTTTATTAATCACTGCTATAGTCTAAAAAAAATAATTGGTGTTTTGGAGTGAATATGGGTTGATGCCATGGATATGATGAGTCATATAATTCATACTTCATCCTTGAATTTTTTAGGCCATGTATCCTCTATATGCTTCATGGCTATTGAATATGTTGGGATTTTCATAACTCCCGACTCACTTCTGTGTGAGGCATGCCATCCTTGCAACATAGATAATTCTTTGCACAAAAGAGTCTTTGAATCTTTGGGATTATAGGAATGTGCCTCAATATCTTATGAGGACCCCATTTGATTTACCCATTTTTTTTAATTATGGTATTTTTCATGCCCGAATTTCAGAAATATATCTTCGTATGCATATTCTCCTCTATATGGAATACAATCATTCAGACATGCATGATATGATATGTACTCAGCACCCAACATTTTCAATAACTGCTTTTCCTATTCGCAGCTACCCGACGAGACATTATCAGTTAGAAGAGCCTTATCTTTGAATATCCTATAGTTGGTGGGACATATAATTATACAATGTCAATATTTAACATTCATATTGACCATTTTTAAATTTGATTGTGTGACAAAATATAAGGAACTTAATTGATCATGCAAGTAAATTACCTAAATATTGTCGATAAACATGCATTCGGCATGCCAAAATTTTCTTTCACGTTGTACAACAACATTGTTGTCTCTAACTAAGTAAAATTTGACTTGTTACCAGGTCCAAAGAGAGGGGTAGTGAAATAGAATTTTAGCCTTTTGAATAAGGTATCAGTGATATGAGCATCATATCCTATCTCATAATTATGGAATGCATCTAACAACATTGACTCCATTGCAGTCGTATCCCACAAGTAATCATCCATACCAACCTCCATTTTATTACCTCCATTGCCAACTTGTTGTGAAGAGCTATTATTGTTGTAGTCATTCATAATTGCTGAATCTGGATGTAGTGGGAATTAAATATGTGGTTGATTAAACCATTCTTTGTATGCTTCCTCTTCGATTATTTCTCTTAATGCATCCTTATCTTGAGTTGATACTGTAGTGGGGTGCTTTGGAATATGTTAGGTGGATCCCTCATCATCACTAGAATCCTAATTTAAAAAAATATTGAACGTCATTAGTACATGAATATCAATGATATGTAAGCACGCAAATGCAATTGGTTTGTTGAAATTACATTTTACCAAACAATTATTACCATCGTTGATCCAGGATTGTGGCTGGAAGATGCCATGTTCCAATCGGTAGGGTGAAGAGGTTGTCCATTTTAATCTACCAATTGCTTGTGATATGTTACTCCTGAAAAGAGCTTTTGACGTTTTTGAAAATATGGTGTAATCATATTTCTTCATCTGAACTTGATTCTGAGTTAGGCTCTTGCAAATTTGGATACACATTTATTCAAATTGACATGGATTAAAAAACAATATTCAATTAGATAATCGAAATATAAATAAAATCTGAACTTACTGGAGATGGAAAGCGAGAAATCCATGAAGGAATTTGATCAAAAATATGGAACGCGCTGGAATTTGAAGAATATACCATTTGATATTATTGATATTTTTTCCTTACATTTGAGAAAAATTAGAAAAAAATAAAATAAAATAAAATAAAATAAAAAAATTGTGTGCATATCCAAAATTAATCTAGACAACCATATAACCGCAATCTGAATTTCAATATAGTTTTCAAATCATTTTTCAAGAATAAGGCAACTTTAAGTGGAAAATGTATACTATGAACCACTGTAATTCATGTGGACACATCCTAAACGATAATTTGTGATTAATATCAAATTTTATGTGAAATAAAATTCCATATTTCTTTTAAACCAAACTAGTGCGCTTATTAGAAAAAGCGCACCGATGCATTTAAAAAATTAACAACACTGGGGCATTCAAATAATACTCGCACCGATTTCTGAAATTCTGAAAAAAACATTATGTTATCATATTTCTGCTTTTATACAAAAACGCATCGATGCGTTTAAAAAAAAACATCACCGCTATGCACTTGTTTCCCGATTTTAAAAAATAAAAATGAATTCAACCAAGTTTGTGCTCTTATAACAAATAGAGCACTAATGCTTTTAAATAGAAACCACACCATTGCGTTAAAAAATTAATCGCATCGTTTCAGGATTTCGAAAAAAAAATGTATCATATCAGTGCGTTGAAAACATTAGTCACCCCGACAATGTCAGTGTGAGTTTTTTATAAAAGCACTGGTGTGTTTGACTATTGAACGTACCGATGTGTGGAGAAATTGAAAAAATAACACGATTTTTCTTTTCTTTTTTACTCAAAAACGAGCGGCAATTGATTTGTTGAAATCTAATTTCATAAAGTATTTTAAATAGTAAAAATTTATTCACCATTTCATTATTTTACCCAAAATTTCAAGTGAGTGATTTGCAAGAGAGGCATACCAAGAGCACTGAGCAACAAATTAATACTTTAGAGGAGCAGAACTATTCAAAAGATCAGAAGCTGAAAGGTATGGTGATTCACTCCAAAACCTTCATCGTAACATTTTAAAATTTTATTTTTTATTTTACTAATAAATAATTTTATAATTTATATTAGGGTTTAATTAAAAGAGAGATCATTTGCAAGAGAGACATATTAAGAGCATTGTGGAGCTGCAAAATATTTTGGATCCGTGGAAAGATCAAAAGTTGAAAGGTATGATGATTCACTCAAAACCTAGATAGAAAAAATATTAAATTTTATTGTTAAAATATTTTACATTTTATGTTAGATTTCTTCACAATTTAGAGAAGAAAAAAAATTAAAAACCCTCTATAATAAAAAATTTACTATAGATTTTACTAGTAAAATTTTTTACATTCTTCTTTCCTATTTAAATTTAATTAAAATTTAGACAAAAAAAATCAATACTTACCTTAAACCCCTGCTTCTTGATGAAAAATTTCACCTTAGGGTTTAACTTCCTCTACCACTTCACAATTAGGGTTTTTAAATTTAGGGGTTTTAGTTTTAATGGGTTTGTGTACTTACTATATATAGGGAGTTTGAAATGTAAAGTAGGGGAATCAATTATTGAATTAGATCCAAACCCTATCGACCATCTTCATTTTTTTTAAACGGTTATATGTTATGTGGTGTGCCCTTTGTAATATAATGCACTGGTGCTTCCTGTGTAATACAACGCACCGACATATTATAACACCTTTATCTTGTTCGGTTTGCTAATCATTGCTCCCAGTGTAATATAGTGCACTAGTGCGCCTCTTCCAAATAACATTGTTAAATCATTTCAGTGTGTTTATCCTTACAAATCACACCGTAATAATTTGAAATTAATTTTCCATAACAATGCTGAACAATTAAACGCCTGGTGCATTTAATGTTCTAAACACACCGGTACATTTATCTACATTTATTTAGATAAACAAACCAATTACTAGATATTTTGTGGCTGAAAATTATTTGATTTATTTGTAAAATATATTTAATAGCTTTTATATTAAATGCTACAAATTGTATATTGATAAAAAAAAATCCTTAGAAGGTCTCAAATAACAAAAATATTTATCGACATAATGATAGCACATCAAAAAAAGCAGAGAAGGCAAGTTCTTTGTAAATTCTTTACAAAATTAATATGTTTGAGATATATGTAAGTTTAACTGATATGTATTGGTTGGTGTGCGTAATGTAGATTCGCAAAATGAACAAGATAGATAATATTATTTCTAATCTAAGTGCAGAAGAGCATAAAATCCTAATAGAAAAATTGCAGAACAATGAATCGGGTGAATGAAAAATACTATTCAATATGATTTATTTATTTTGAATTTTCATTAAAATATACCTAAGAATATTATATAACATGTTTTAAACAATCTATTAATTCATATATATTTAATGTTATACATGGAGCAACAATGAAGTAAAATATCAATGTCTTTCTAAGAAAAGAAAAATTATAAAACACGTAAACGAAGATGAATTGGCCCTTAGCTCATCTGGAGTGGTGCTCGAGGTTAATGAAAGGGGGAATATTTTTTACAGAACTATGAGAGATCTAGTGGAACGAACGTATAGACATACTTTCCACTTACAATACAAAAATCAATCCAATGACTCTAAGAACCAAATTATATCTAAACTAGAGGAAGTGTTTACAGAGTAATAGTTAATGAGACATGTCAGACTTTCAATAGAAAAATCATACAACAACAAAAAATAATCATTCAAAAGGTAATAATATTCCTAATTGTATAAAATGATTTTCTAGAATTATATGTATATATTACTACAAACCATTCATTTATTAATATCGATTTTGTTATATTTAGTTTTCATATATCATTATAAAAATAGTTTATTACTTTTTTTAGAATATTATGAAAATCCCAAATGATCAACGCGCTAATATGTGAAACATGCCAACAGGAATGTCCAAAAAAGTGTATAAGGAGATGATCAAAGAAATGGACATAATTGTATCATAGGAGGAGCCATATTAATAAAAATGTGCTTTAGATGTATGTAATCATGATTGGCTTTGTACATATAAAAAAATGGTTTAACATTAAATATTATTTAAAGTATTTTATTGCAGAAAATGAAACAAGATGGAACTCATTCAGCAGATAAAACATGACGACAAGGAAGAAAAGGGTCGATTTCAAAGTTTTTGAGCAATTGTAAATATTTCCTTATAACAACTCAATGTTTCATTTTTTTATATTTTAAGATGTTTTAGAAAACCATCCTTGAATGTCTTCAAATAGGTGCTAACATACAAATAAGAGCTATGAGAAGAAGTGTTTGACATTGGGTTAAATAAGGGTTATGAGTATATATTTGCATATCAAAAATTAATTATGGATTTTTTAAGTATCTATGTTGTTTTAATTCTTTGAGTTTATAATTAATAGGACAATAAAATCCTTTATATTAAATCTATGATTTATAATGAGGTTTAAAACATGCAGGAAACAAATTATGGAACTACGGCAGAAGAAGACTTGTTGCAACAAGGCATGAGACTTTGTTTTGAAACCATGTGCACAATTTATGAGTCACTTCTCGCTATGGTACATTTCTATTCGATTTACATTGATGTATATTATTTGTTTCAATTTTCATTATTTTCACAAATGTAGATACACTCAATACACTTTATTTTTATGTTTACAGATGGAACTGCAAGACCAAGAAGATGAAAACAATCGATGTAATCAATAAAACATTGCTCCAAATAACCTTAAGTCATGGAAGTACCTCGAGCAATGACACCAGTTCCGGTGAAGAATGATGATCGATTTGGATATCAATGCAACCTCTTGTATTTTTTGAAATAATTGTCTGTGAAAATTAGACAATTTGTTTAATGTAATGGACATAGTGTCCCAATTGAAAGACAAGGGGTTACCAATAAAAATCTAATTTTGTATGAAAAAGAGCCTCTTATTGATATATAATAAAATAAATTTTAATTTATTCTATTGTGTTATCTAATGCCGTTGTGAAATGTTACACCACTCATTAAATATATGGGTGATTAAATATTATAATGAAGACATGAAAAATTTAATAATATAACAAATTAATTCAAACATCATATACAAATGCACTAATCAACTTTTAATTTATATGAATATTGTTATAAGATATATGTTGATTTTCAATGAATAATGGATTTAAAAAATTACTATAATTGCATTGTCATGGTTCGATGTTTCCAAAAAAGAGAAAATCCCATTCAAAAAGTCGGTGCGTCTATAACATAAAAAAAAAAACGCTAGTGTATTGTTTTATATAAAAGCACCGTGACGATTTTTTTTTCATTCCTGATTCCTTTTAAGAAAATGAGAGCACTGGTGTGTTTATCACTTCAAGCACCAACCCTGTTTAATATTAATTCCCAGGTGCATTGTAATTCTTAATGCACTAGTTATTTCATATAACTAACTCCCCGGTCCTAAAAAATATTTTTTCTAGCCCGTTGCTTTATGAAAACTTGTAGAAATTCCTTGTAGATTCAAACTGTTAATTATAATTTACTAAAATAATAGACTTGAATCTACTGTACCAACTGTATAAACAATTAAACGATCTCGAAATCTCAAAGCATATAAGAGAAATAATTCAATCAACACATTACACGATGATTTCCTGGGGAAATCCATAGCTAAAAACCATCTGCACTATCTATATCTATCTCAACGCTTCCTAGACAAGCCTTGGCCAATACTTAACCAATTTTCTCCTTGCCCAAGTCCCTATTTCCTTGCGTTGTTTCCTTGGGAATTAGCCCCTATTAATTAGGGAAATTCCTCATGCATAACTACAAAATCCATTGTATGCCTTCCTCTGACTGCATGCACCACCTGTATAATTTGGATGATTATACAACTGATAGTACACTACCCTTGAACTCCAACCTAAATTGGGTAACTCATAGATCACATATTCATGGGCTATTGATTTTTGATTTATCAGTTAACTGCTTGATCACAAAGTACACACCCCACTACTTGACCTCCCAGTGTTTCCTCCAATAGTTGGAACTAGTTTAAGTGACTTTAACTTAGATTTACTAAATTAATTAATTACAACTCAAAATAAGCTCAACCATGGCTCCTAAAAAATAGGATTCACTCTCCATGACTCAAGTTAGGCCCTCAAATCGAATTAAATATACCAACTAAGTCAAACTAACTTAGTTAACTCGTACAAGTTGTCGTGTGATGTGGAATTACAATTTTCCCCTAATTTAATTCAATGAAAAATTAAATTAGGATATTTCTTGGTGCCATTTTCAACACTCCCTCTCAAAAATAAAGGGATTATCAAATACCCCAATCCTTCCTCTATGGAACTCAAATTTTCCTCTTGACAATGCCTTAGTCAAGATATTCACATCTCGTTCCTTTGTAGGAATGTACTCTAGCAACATGATCCGCCTCTGCACACAATATTTGAGATGGTGATACCAGATGTCTATATGTTTGGATCAATTATGAAAAAATAGATTCACATAGAGTTTGATACAACTCTTATTGTCACAGTAAATCACTATAGGATCCATCTGTTGACCAAATAATCCAACAAGGATCTTCCTCATCCAGATAGCCTCACAATCTACTTAACTAGCAACCATTTAATCTGTTTTTGTTGACATGAGTCCAATTGATCTTTGCTTCCTACTTTACCAAGAAACTGCTACTGACACAATACTGAATATTCCCCCTGATGTGCTCTTCATGTCTGATGGAATTCCTGCCCAATTTGCATATATGAATCCTTGCAGGTTCACTCCCTCTATTTGTATGTACTAAAGACCAAACTGAGTGGTGCCTCTGAGGTATCTTAACACATGCTTAGATTCCTTCCCATATAGTTTGGTTGGCTTAACCATTGCTTGAATAAGTTGGTTAACTGCATAACACATGTATGGTCGTGTGTTCACCAAGTACATAAGTGATCCCACAATATTCCTATAAGTGGTAGCCTCTACCACTTTGCCTGAAGTAGCATATTCCTTTCTTTGATTCCATGCTAGAGGAGTGTCCATGGGTTTGTTTCTCTCCATGTGAAACTTATTTAGTATCTCATTGGCATACCTTCCCTGAGAGACAAACAATTCTCCATCTCCTTGCCAAATTTCCAAACCAAGAAAATAATACATGCCCATGTCTTTCATCTCAAATTCTCTTTCCAAATCCTCTGTGAAAGATTTTATTAGCTTCTCATCACCTGTTACAATTAAATTATCGAAATATAATACTATAATCAATAATTTACGTTCAACAAAAATGTGTTAAAGGTTTGCATCTACTTCAATTTTGGTGAACCCAAACTAGTGAAATAGTCGTCTATCCTCATGTACTAAGAACATGGTGCTTATTTCAATACATACAACACTGGCTTGAGTCTACACATATGTGACTCTCTTTCGAAGGTATCAAATCCTTCTGAATGATCTATGTACACCTCTTCCTCAATCAATCCATTGAGGAAGGTTGTATTCACATCCATATGTTGTATCTTATGTCCCATAAGCGCTTAAAGTGATAGAATTGATCGGATTGAAGAGTACCTTGCTACAAGAGAAAAGGTATCCTCATAATCAATTCCTTTCACCTAAGAGAACCCCTTGGACACAAATTTGGCCTTGTGTTTCTTGAAACTCCCATATGCTACTTGCTTCACCTTGTAGATCCACCTGTAACCGACAATTAACTTGTCCTCTAGCCCTGGGACCACTTCCCAATCACTGTTACTAATAATGGAATCATATTCCTCTACCATGGAATCAACCCATACTGGTTGTTGTACTTCTTCCTCAAATGAGGATGGTTCAGTGTCTACACTCTCGCTCATCAGATTCATGTAGCTAGTGTACCAATTTGGTGGCCTCCTCTTCCTGCACTATGATATGGGTGTTCCCACATTCTCTCTAGCATCATACATCAATATGTCAGCCTTTATGGTGTGCTTCCTTCCATATTTGGATGTCTCTGCATGAGTGGGTGCTTCCACTCTTTTCTCCTATGATTTTGGCTACTCCAAAACTTCTTAAGGCTATTCCTTTGGAGATAAAAGCTCCTCATCTGCATGGAAATGAAGCTCCCTCTCAAGGGAACATCTCATGGCCTTATCTTCATCTAACTTCACATCTCTACGAACAACTGTCATCCTGTGATATGGCAGGTACACCCGATAGTTGTGAGGTGTATCATTGTACCCCAAAAATATGCCAAACTCTATTGTTGTTTCTAGATTTTTCCTTACATCCTTGGAAACATGACAGTAAACTAATGAACCAAATATATTGAAGCGTGCCACATCTGGTTTCTTACCTTAAAAATATTCTTCTAGTGTACTCATCCCGAGAATCTGTTGAGGACTCATGTTCTGCACATATATCATTGTGTTGCATGCTTCAACCCACAAGTATAATGGTAGGCCCTGATCATACAACATTGCTCATGCATCTCCCACAATACTCTTCTAGGATTCCTCTCAACAACCCCATTCGGTTGTGCGTTATGTGGTGCTTTAAACTCTCGTGGAATGCCTTCTGATGCACATAAGTTCTTTAACTCATTCGACACATATTATCCACTATTATCACTCCTGAGAGCCTTCACTTTCCTGCCAGTGTATTTCTCAACAAGTTCTTTAAATTCACAAAATTATGAGAATTTTTGGTATTTTTTCTGCATGAAGAATATCCAACACTTACATGAGAAATCATCTACAAATATCACATAATACTTGTGCTTGGCCATGGAGGTTTTTGAGAAAGTTCCACACACATCTGAATGAACTCTTTCAAGGAATTCTTGCACTCAACTACACTTATCATGAAATTTGGATTTGGTGTACTTCCCCAATGTACACCCTTTGCATGTATCACGTTGCTCTAGTGCGCCCTTGGGAAGTCCTGTAGAAATATGTCACATGATCTTCAAAACTCCATGGTGAAAATAGCCAAGTCACTTATGCCATATTTCATCGATGTCTCAGCTCTGCACCTTCTCTGCTTTCATGCTCAAAGAAGCATAGTCTTCTACATCCAATTTGTAGAGGTTCTTCGCCCAAACCTCAGTCCACTTCACTTGTCTTGTGGTGATTTGATGAAGGAAATCATTTCCTTTTCTAAATATCACATCGTAGCCACGATATTCCAACATAGCAACTGAAACTAAATTCTTCTTCAAACCTAGAACATACATCACATCTTTCAATGTGAGAGGAGAATCAAACTCTGTATGAAAATTTATTGTACTGATACTGGTCACATTATACCTTCCACCATCTCCCATCTCGATGTGCATCTTGAGGTCCTTATCCTCCAATTCACTGAAAATTATTTGTTTCCCTTCATATGGAATGAGGCTCCACTATCCAGACACCACACACTACCCATCACCAATATCACCATGCATGCAATGAGGATGAAATCCAACTTGAATTTTGAAGCTATAGCTTCATCTTCTGCTCCTCCTTAGGGATTATTGTCGAACTTCTTGTGTGGAAACATTGTGGAATAGTGTCCCAACTCATTACAATGAAAACATTTAATCTTTGACAAGTTCTTGTTCTTTCCCGCCTGACCAGAATCTCCTTTGGATTGGTATTTCCTCCCTTTCCCTTTATTTTCATTTCGATCCAAGGAAAAATTATCCTCACCCTCAACCTTGGATTAGGTCCTGTCTTTGGTGTTCTACCTAAACTCTTCCTGTACCAAATCTGACCATAATATCTCCCAGTTTCATAGATTCTCCCTCCCATTGATCAAATCCTGGTAGCTCTGCTAGCTCTTGGTAAGGCATAGAAGTTCTAGTCTTACTAGATCATATTCAAAAATTGTAACACCAATACTCCCAAATTCATCATGATAGTGTGTGAACTTGCTGAGGTATTGTGGTATTGTTTCACCCTTCTGCATTTTGATATTCCGAAGCTTATCTTTTAGTGCCAGGTTCCTGTGGCCACTATTGTTCTGGAAAAGTTATGTTAATTTATGCCATATTTCATATGGAGTTTCCTTCCCGTGGATATTGGAGACAATATGGTCTCATACTCTCTCCAATATGATACACCTCACCTTGGCGAAACT
This sequence comes from Pinus albicaulis, assembly GCA_034641835.2. Classification (NCBI taxonomy): domain Eukaryota; kingdom Viridiplantae; phylum Streptophyta; class Pinopsida; order Pinales; family Pinaceae; genus Pinus; species Pinus albicaulis. The sequence goes on from CM076575.1 coordinate 701,434,678, forward strand.
CTTCTTCCAATTTTCTAGATGTTGTGCATCAACTAGTGTTGGCTTCAGGATATCATTATCAATGAATTCCTTCAGTCCATTTTCTTCCATGACTGCTTTCATCTGGTCCTTCCAATAAATTTAATTCAAGCTACCCTCAAGGGCATACTCGAGCCTAAGACCATAGAACGCCATCCTGATCATGCTGCTAACTATGAAGACTAGATTTGCAAAACTTGTTCCTCCTGCAAAGATAACTTTAAAATATATTCTCTGTTGTGATTATAACTCGGATACCATGTATAAATTCCTTGTAGTTTCAAACTTCTAATTGTAATTTACTAAAACAATAGACTTGAATCTACTCTACCAAATGCAGAAATCAATTAAACGACTGCGAAATCACGAAGCATACATGAGAACGAATTAAATCAATGCATTTCACAATGATTTCCTAGGGAAAGAAACAACTAAAAACCATTCCTATTTGTATATTGCATTAGTCAGAAAAATATGAGAAGAATACAATGATTTTCTTAAGCCCAAGAAACCTTTGCACTATCTCTATCTATATCACTTCTTCCTAGACAATCCTTGGCCAATACTTAAACAATTTTATGCTTGCCCAAGTCCCTATTTCGTTGCGATGTTTCCTTTGGAATTATCCCCCATTAATTAGGGATATTCCTCATCCATAACTGTGCAATCCATCATAGGCCTTCCTTTGACTGCATGCACCACCTGTACAATTTGGATTATTATACAATTGATAATACACTTCCCTTGAAATCCAATCTCAATTGGGTAACTCGTAGATCACACATGCATGAGTTATTTATGGATTATTTATCAGTTAACTATTTGATCATAGAGTACACACCCCACTACTTTCCTTCACGTTAGTTCCTTTAACAGTTGGAACTAGTTTAACTGACTTTAACTTAGTTTTACTAAATTAATAAATTACAACTCAAAATAAACTCAACCAGAGCTCCTAAGAAGTAGGAGACACTCTAAATGACTCAAGCTAGGCCCTCAACTCGAATTAACTGAAACAACTAATTCAAACTAACTTATTTAACTCGTATAAGTTGTCTTGTGACGTGGAATTACAATTTTCTCCTAATTTAATTCAAGGGGAAATTAAATTAGGATCTTTCTTGGTGCTATTTTCAACAAAACTAACAACACCTTTCCTTTTGTATAATTAATACATCATGGAATTTGTACTAACAATACACATTAGTCAGGGAAAATTTTAGGGGCGAATTTTAATCCAAAGGCGAATTTTAAAGGATTTTAAATTTTATTAGGACGAATTTTTTCTATAAAACCCATTTTATATAGTTTAATAAAGTTAGCCCAATAAATATTTTAAAAATAATTAATTATTAAATATTAGCCCACCTAAAAAAGGGCGCATAAAACTGGAAACATGAAATTTGCCCCCCGATTTTTTTGGTTGGAGCAAATTTCCATGGCATTTGCCTGGATTTACAGGATCGGCGGGAGGGGTTAGACTAATTCGCCCCATCCGGTTGCTGTTCTAAAGAATTCTGGAGTGCTTTACTAAAGAATTTTTCAAGCCGCGGAAGCTCAGGCGGAACCCTTCGGCATTTTTGGAGGCCCTAAATTTGAGTGAATTGCGTGATAATTTTCTTGATTTACCCAGTTTGGATTACTATGTTCTTGGTTCTTGGTTCGGTGCTTATCTATTCAGGAAATTGTCGATATCTTCTCTGCGTTTGGCTGTTAACTTATTAATGGCCTGAGATTAACTCGATCTGAGCCGCAATAAGCTCAATGGAACGATTCCTCCAGATATAGGCAAATTATCTAATTTGGAGGCTTTAGATCTCAGCGGAAACTCGTTGGAGGGCAGCATACCGGCAGCTCTTGGCCATCTTCGGATGATGTTGACATTAAATTTGAGTGTAAATGGATTGACAGGAGGGATCCCCAGTTCAGTGGGCGAATGCAATCAGTTAAGTGAACTAATCCTGGCGAGAAGAAAACTGAGCATGAGCATTCCTAGGGAGCTGGGAAACCTTGCAGCCAATCTCAGATATGGGTTAGATCTAAGTTGGAACAATCTATCAGGACCTCTTCCTCCTGAGATGGGGAGTTTCATGTTCCTTGAATCCTTGGACGTCTCCCATAACCAACTCTCTGGTCAGATTCCTGAGTCTTTCACAGGCATGATAAGCCTGGATAATTTCAACTTCTCTTTCAACCTATTTACAAGGGAGATTCCTTCATCTGGGCCATTTTTACGAGGCATGCAGAGTGCATTTGAGGGAAATCCAGACCTTTGCGGACCTCCCACAATGAAGAACTGTACAGATTTAGAAGGTGCATGTAAAAAGAAAAAATTAAGCTTTGTCGCAGTCGCAGGGATTGCCGTCGTCTCTATTGGGACCGTAACGGTTCTCATCATTGCGCTGATATACATGTTAAAAACTTCAGGGGTGAAGAATAAAAGGCATAACAGGGAGGTTTTTAGATCGGGCATTTCTGCAGGACACAGACAAGGTAGAATCAAATACAGAGATATAGTAGAAGCTACAGACAACCTCAGCGATGAATACGTCATCCGTTCTGGCACGTCCGGCATGGTCTACAAGGTGGCTATTCCAGGGCGAGAAAAAATCCTGGCGGCCAAGTGTTTAAAGCTACCAAATCGTGGGCTTGACCATAATCGATGTCGCAGTCTGAGGCCAGAGATAGAAACTTTAAAGAACGCGCGTCACAGAAACATCCTGCGTCATCGGGACCTCATAACTTCACGTGATGATCAGATGAGTGATGTGACAGTTCTTCTGTGCGACTACATGCCTAATGGATCGCTGTGGGAATATCTGGGAGGGGCATCAAAATGTCCTAATCAAAAGCTAGACTAGAGGACTCGGTATAACATTGCGGTTGGAGTGGCAGAGGGACTCAAATATTTACATCAAGACTATGAACCTCCAATTTTTAACTGCGACATAAAGTCTGCCAACATATTGTTGGACCATGAGTGTGTGGCTCACATTGCAGACTTTGGACTTGCAAGGCTAGTCAAAAGTCCACCAATAGATTCCGAATCAAATTCACTGTTTGGAGGGACTCATGGCTACATTGCTCCCGGTATTAAATCTCCATTCGTTTTCCCTCTATAAAGCTTCATCATACTCACCCCTTTATTATTGTTATGACGTGACTTTCATGCAGGGATCATCATTTTCCATGTCATCCTAATAATGAATGTTCTGTCGTGTAGAATGTGCGTATGGAGTGAAGGCATCGGGCAATCGAGACGTGTATAGCTTTGGAGTGGTATTATTAGAGCTGGTAAGCAGAAAGCCTCTCGTGGTAGAAGACCACAATCGGGAATCTTTACATCTCACTACATGGGTTGCGATGATGACCAAGGAAGGAAAAATGTATGGAATAATTGATAAAGATTTGGTCGGTGGACAGGGTGACTTTTTATATGCTAATATGAAGGATGAAATAGTAAAGGTGATCGAGATTGCCTCATTTTGCACTCGATCTCCTCCCACCCTCAAGCCGTCAATGAACGAGTGGTTGACATGCTACTTTCTCTCCGCGGAGACCACGGCACGGCAGCCAACTTTACTAACGTGGCGCTTGACATGCTCATTTTTCCCACCAAAGATCACGACAGCGACCTTTCAGAGTGAATATTTAGGGCATCAAATATATCACTTGGAGTTTTTCTCTTCACATGAGACCAGGGCATCAATATTTCAGAGAGAAAATATTTAGGATTCTTCTATTCAGAGATCGGGGCATCCACCCTTCACAGTGGTAATATTAGGGGTATTAATAATCATATCGCTGGGATGGATTCTCTATTTCCAGAAAAGTAGTAATTATACATTGGTGTTGTTTCTCTCTATTCAGTTCAATTTGGTTGATGTAGACGCCTGATTTTAGTTTCAAGCTGTAGTACGTGTTGGCACTGTAGGTTAAGGTTCAACTTGGCCGTGATTTCATGTTCACATTGTAGTACCTGTTGGAGTTGTAGCTTAAGGGTCAATTTGCAGCTTGATATAGACGCCTGATATTAGTTTCAAATTGTAGTACGTGCTGGAGTTGTAGCCTAAGTGAATATGAATATGAATTTGAATTGTAGTACGTGTTGGTGTTGTAGCCAAGTGAATATGAATTGAAATTTGGGGATGGATTTGTAATTATATCTGAAGTTTTAATTTCAATTTATACTTTTTGCAAGTAGATAGGTATTGGTGTGAATTTTAGAGTTTATTTCTTTTTCCAAAATATGATTATGAAATATCAGTGGAGTGAGTGAGTGATATTCTGTGGTAGGTATTGGTGTGTATTTTTAATTTCAATTCATACTTTGCAGTAGGTATTGGTGTGAATTTTAGAGTTTTTTTTTTTTTTTTCCCAATATATGGTTATGAAATAGCAGGGAAATGAGTGGCTTATACTTTGTGGTAGGTATTGATGTGAAATTTAGAGATTTTTTTTTTTCCCCAAAATATGGATGATAAGTATTGGTGTGAATTTTAAAGATTATTTTTTTTCTAAAATATGGATTAGTGAGTGAAACTTTGTGGTAAGTACTGGTGTGAAATTTAAAGACTTTTTTTTTCCTAAAATATGGTTATGAAATAACCCTGGAATGAGTTAGTACACCTTATCCCAAGTTATAGTGATCTTACCATTTTAATTTTAATTTTATTGGGTGTTGTATAGTGTTTTCTTTACCATTTTAATTTTATTGGGTTTTGGATAGATGTTCTTTTCCTTTAATCATTATAGACATAGAAATTTTATATTGCTTTGTTTATTCATTCAAAAAAAACATCTTATTTTATTTATTTCAACTCTAAAATATTAAACTTGTAATATTAAGTGTATTTTTTTATTATTGTTAATAAATATAAATTTTATTGCTATAATTATACTTTTTGGATATGAAAAGAAGGGCATATCTATTGCATGATAGAGAGGTTTATGGCAATTTGTTACAAGGGTAAACAACAACAATGCATGGAGAATAAGAATACTTACTTAACTGAATGTGATGGAGCATAAGAATAGAATGGTATGGTCATTTTAATCTTATAAATTTTCATTTCATTAAAGATGTTTAACCCAATAACACATTGAAAACATTTAAGAAATTCCTTCTTCAAAAAATTAATCAACAATACTTCAATTCGAAAGTCTCAACCCATTAAGCTTTCAACGAATCAGTTTGATTGCATTCAACACTATCTTTCAAATGTGAAGGATGATAACTTTCAACCAATAAGTGTGATTACATAGAGCACTATCCTTCCAATGTCAAGGATAATATGGGCATGAGTTTTGAGGGGTTATACAAATACATAACAACACTAATAAGCAAATGGAATTCAATAATTCTCAAATTAATATGGGCATGAGTTTTGAGGGGTTGACACACATACATAACAACACTAATAAGCTAATGGAATTCAATATTTCTCAAATTCTTCTATATGATGGGTGGGTGAGAGGTATATATAGCTACTTTTCATTCCACCAAATCTATGGTTAGTGAAAATTAAGTTGATCTTTGTTTCAATAATTTTTTCCATTTATAACTTGGGTAACCAAGGAAATATTTCCTTTTGTGAAAATCAAATTTCACATAATCCTCTCAAATTCCTATTCCTATTCCTATTGCATATAACCATTTCACATTCCTATGTATAAAAATAACAGGTTTTGAATGACTTGATTTGAAAATAATCAACCAAAAACTTTAAAGAGAAAGACGATGACAATATGGAATTGTTAAGCAGTTATGGATCTTTAGATATTAGTGAGTCGATGCACATGACATTTTTGATATCCGATGAGATAACACTAGAACACTTCTAGTGTAATATATCATACAACACTCTTATGTTTTCATGTAAAGTTCTAACATTCATTGTGTGATGTTACACTAGAATTATGATGTGACATTGTATTGATGTGATATCCCTTGAGACAATGGTCAATTCTCCAAAGGAGAGTTTTTGAAAAAGGCATTTGCAAAGTTAAATGTGATCCTTTTCGTTGAGTAAACTTGGAAATGGCACTTCTCAACCGTGCATATTAGAGTTGATATTTGTAAAATAGAAAAAATATGTAAATCATTAAGGATTATAAATCGTCTTTAAATTTTAATTAACAATGGAATGAGTGAGTACTCGTTATAGTGATACAATGGATAATTTTATATCTTACAATTTTTTTTTAATTGGGTTTTCGATTCATGTTCTTTTCCTTTAATCACTTTTGTGAGGATTTTTTTCTCATAAAAATTTTATATCGTTTTGATTAGCCATTGAGATTTTTATTTATTTATGTTAACTATATAATATTAAGTTTTTGATGTTTTAGAATTTCTTATTATTGTTAACAACTAGCACAACCACATTAATAAATGTGGTTATATAAGAAACATCATTTTTATAGGCATATTGGCATATAAAGGGTGGAAAATGACTCCTATGGGCCTATCTCAACTACATTTACTAATGTGGTTGTGCTAGTTAACAACCCACATGTGTGGGGAGGATTTCTTGACCACAGTTGGTGAGGTTGACCACGGTTGAAGATGGTTGATTGAGTTTGACCATGGTTAACCATTAGCCTAACCGTATATTGATATTACAAGGATTTAACAATGTTACGTGGATGTTGATCATTGTTACATTGTTACGCTAATGTTACATTTAAATTAATGGTTATGTTATGGTTGAAATTCTTGTCCATGTTTGACCATGGTAAGCTTGATTGGCCATAGATGAGCTTGTAACATCACGAGCGACTATGGTTGAGTATGGTTGACTATGGGTGGCCATCGATTGAAATGATTAATAGTAGATGAATTTGGTTGACCATTTTGACTATAATTAATAAATTTGTTGACCATAGACGTCCATGGATGGTCACAATGGCCATTGTTGATTATGGTCAACAGTGTTTGAATATGGTTGAATATGGTCAATAATGATGGTCAACTATGGTTGATGATGGTTGACCATGTTGATTAAATTTAACTATGGAATACCATAGTTGACTATGGAAAACCATGGTTAAATAATGTAAACCATGTTAACCATAATTGACCATAATGACGTAGATAATAAGTCAGATCCAAGGCTCCAAAGATAGTTAGAGAACCAAGCTACTAGAAACCTGTTACAGGTTGCTTGAAAGCAAGAGCCCATTTCTGAGAATGATTTTCACAAAAATATGTATGCATAGAGCCAATGTTGCTTACAGCTTGAAGATATTCGATCAGTCTTCAAAAAAATGCTTGGAAAACCTTAGATCAAATTTTCACATGAAGATAATGTGGAGTGAGATCAATGTTAAGACGATCATGCATTTCCAATTGTTCCATCGTTGCATATGAGGATAGTCGTTGCCAAACATGAATTGATCTCAATCCTTCTTGCTGATAATAGATTTTTCAAAATAGACAATGTTGAAGAATTTGTCCAATCTTGGTAATTGTCAAGAATTCCATATGTAATTAAGTCTTTTTGCTATATTCAGTTTGCAAGCGTGGGATTTTGTTGGGCCCTATAAGGGCGAGGATATTATACTCAATTTATCAAATATACAAATCACCTCTCAATTAGTATTCTCTCTATTTTCGGGTGTTCATCAATGTCCCATGGTATTTCAGTGCACTGTACTACATGTTGAGCCCTTTCTTGACACAACGTACCAAGAGAAAATTTGTAATTTCATGTGAAGGAAAAGTCACGGAGACCTTCTACATGTACGTGAAATTCCTTCTCTGATGTAGTGAAAATATGCTCAACGTCAATTGAAGACTCTGATTATATATGATGGAATGAAGGATATATTCAATGAAAATTTCCTAGAAACTTATTTAATACTTGATTTTACTTGCAGATTTATATCTCTAAAGAATGTGCCTATACAGTATGGGGGACTTAGCAGGACCAAAGATGTAGATTTTGGACCTCACAAGCCTGCAGTAGAGTTCTCCATTAGAGTTGGGGAGAAAATCAATCTTGAGATCGAGGGAGTGGAGGTAATGTACGTCAACAATTGCTCAAGTTTGCAGATTTTGTGTCAGTTCCTGCATTCAAATTTAGCTCTTTCGCCTCAGTTATGTTTCCAATATACTTCCAAATTTGATGAGTTCTAGTTTTGGATATAAATTTTATGGGTGTTGGATTTGAGATCGATTTCATCCTCAAGATCATGCGATTGGGATTTTTCTTTGTTTTTGAATTCTCACATTCAAGTTGTTTGTTGTTCAGGCGGGAGCAACAATTTTGTGGGACCTCATAGTTTGGAGTATGTGTAATTCATAATGATTTTGTCTTCTCTTCATTGATGACTTTTCAATGTGTGAGTTTTGACCTAAGCCATTGCATTATCAATGTGTCAAGGCTCAAAATTCAACCTATATGCCAACTACTTCTTATGATCATTCGTAGGAACATGAATCCTAATTTTTGTAGGTTTAAAATTTATCACAAGTTTGCTCTGTTGTGGTCGAATTTGTGGAGGTTATCTCAAAATTTATTTAAGGTACCATGGATCTAAATTTCTTATGAAATTTCAACACTATAACAAACTTTGGTGCAAATTGTTGATCAATCCTCATTTGGTTAGGGTTATAGATGTTAATGAAAATTTTGTGTGCATTCATGAGAGTTGGGTGCAAATGCACAATGTTGTGTAGCATTAGTGTGATAAATATGGGATAGTGCAAAGCATAGTTTTGAAGATTAGTCTAAGTTGACTCGTACCTAATCAAATTAGTCAAGTTGATTGTTGGTTGAACAGTTAATTGTTGGTTCAACAGACAGAAGATCTTGCAGGCACAAATACCAAAGGGAAAAATGGAGCCCATCATGCGGTACTCTTTGTAATTCTCCACCACTGCTACCTTCCATGCTTCATCAAACTCCTCTCCAACCTTAATATCAGTGCTAGTAGTAGCATGAGCAACAACACTATGCTTAGCAGAACTAGAAGAACGTGTTTTCCAAAATGCACGAGAATTACTTCCCTCATGAGTCTCCATGTTCCATGCTTGGTCTTGGTGGTTCTCTTCCTTCAACTCCTGGTTCAACTACCATATCTTCATTGGAACCAACACCCCAAACTCCACTAGAAAACGATTCACTATTTTGTAGTAGTGATTCGCCATGATTTTACAAGATAATATAATCTCGTGAGAGATTCGCCAAAAAATTATATATACATATTATATTATTAATAAAATCGCCTTCCATTTTTCCTATGTATCATGGGGATTCGCCCATTTATTATATATATAAATTTAGGGGGGTTCTTAAAATTTTCCCTGACATTAGTGCTACAAGTTTTAAAAAAATCACTGATGCAACAATTATTTTTTGTGTGCCACGATGTCATTCATTAGAAAAATGCCTGAGGCATTTTTATCTATTAGCACGGGTGCAATATATATTGTGCACCGGTATTATTTTCATTCAACACCTTGGTGATTTTAGTTATGTATGTCGCCTCGTGCTTTTATGTATGTAGCACACCAATGCTACTTGTTCCATTAAGGGCACTGCAAAAAAAACATCCATTAGAACCTCCAGTCACCCAAATTTTTTCAATTGTGATGAAGTTCCGTTAAAACCTCCACTAAAACATATTTTATCCAAAACAAATGTTTTAGAAAATGTTTTTTTGAATTTTTTTTTCCAATTTTATAACACTAAAAATCTTCTTTATAACCTTCACTAAAAGGTATTTTCCTCGTAGTGGGATATAGTAAGTGGGAAATATTAAGATGCTCCTAATATAGGAGCTCATAAAAGACATCTTTCTTTTTCATTCCAATGGAAAATTTCTCAACATAGGTGTTGAAGAATTATGGATCATCAAACATAGGCTCCCCATTTGAATCGAATATTTATGGAAACTCCTTATCCTTCTCTCTCTTATATGCTCTAAGCCATTCAAATTGTGTCATTATTGTAGATCTTTGGGTTCTCCCTGGTTTACCATTCAAAGCAAATGTTTCTCTTATGTAAGGGTGTTCTTCTGGGAGGAATAACCTGGACCATTCATACACTGGCTTTTGTATGCGGTCGGACCACTTATCCTTTAGATAAGGTACACAACATTTAAGTCCATGATACCATTTTTTTATAAGACCCGCGAAATTATTGTATATAGGTCGACATTTTAGCAATCATGAAGATCAAAACAATTACAACAAATTAAGTTAATATGTGAAACAATATTGTTACACATATAAATAAAATAAATAAAAATGTAATTTACGAGAGAAAAATCCTAACCTTGGATAATCATGTATGGTGTAATCACATATGCCATACAATGTAAAAATCCTCTCTGTTGTGATGGATCTTGATACATCTTACACGTGTATCCCTTCCCATAATTCCTTCATTTCATCTACCAATGGTTGTAAGTAGACATCCATATTATTCACTTGTATTTTTCCAGGGAATATGAGACCCAACATAAGATGTTCATTCTTCACGGAAAACCATGGAGGGATATTGTTATTGATCACTACTATAGGCCAAACAAAATAGTTAGCGTTTTGGAGGGAATATGGATTGATGACATCCATGGCTAAGTTGAGACGTATACTTCGTACTTCATCCTTGAATTTTTCAGGCCATGTATCCTCTATATGATTCATGGTTATTGAATATGTTGGGATTCACATAACCCCTGACTCACTTCTGTGTGAGGCATGCCATCCTTGCAACATAGTTAATTCTTTGAAACGAAAGAGACTTTGAATCCTTGGGATTATAGGCATGTGCCTCAATATCTTATGAGGAGGACCATGTGATTTACCTATTTTTTATTTATTTATGGTACCTGTCATTCCCACATTTCATACATACCTTGTTTTTTCATATTCTCCTCTATATAGAATACAATCATTCAGACATGTATGATATGATATGTACTCAACACCCAAAATTTTCACTTCTTTTCCTCTTCGCAGCTACCCGACGATACGTATAACTCGGAAGAAAATTATCTTTGAATAACTTGCAGTTGGTGGGGAATATAATTGTACAATGTCAATATTTAACATTCATCAAATCAACCATTTTTAATGTTTATTGTGTGGCAATATTTCTCAAAATATAAGGGACTTAATCGATCATTCAGGTGAATTACCTCAATATTGTCAAGAAACATGAATTCAACATGCTGAACTTTGCTTTCAAGTTGTACAACAACATTGTTGTCCCTAGCTGAGTAGACTTTGACTTGCTTCTAGGTCTGAAGAGAGGGGTGGTGGAAGTATATTTCAGGCTTTCGAATAAGGTATTAGTGATATGAGCATCATCCACTAGCTCATATTTCTATAATGCATCTAACAACATTTCCTCCATGACAATCTTATCCCGTAAGTAATCATCCATATCAACCTCTCTTTGATTGCTTTCATTGCAAACTTGTGATGAAGAACTACTATTTTTTTAGGCATTCCTAATTGGTGAATTTGTACATAGTGGGAATTGAATAGGTGGTTGATTCAACCATTCTTTGTATGCTTCCTCTTTGAGTCTTACTCTTAATGCAACCTTCTCTCGAGTTGATGTTATAGTGGGGGGCAATGGAAGATGGTAGGTGGGATGCTCATCATCACTAGAATCCTAATTTCAAAAAATATTGAACGTAATTAGTACACTATTAATGATATTAGTAAGCACGTCAATGCACTTAGTTTGTTGAAATTACATTATATCAAACAATTATTACCATCATTGATCTAGGATTGTAGCTGGAAGATGCCATGTTTCAATTGGTAGGGTGAAGAGGCTGGCCATTTTCATCTACCAACTACTTGTGATATGTTGCGCCTAATAAGAGATTTCGACATTTTTGAAATGAAGGAATATTTTATGCATATGAACTTGATTCATAATCAGGATCCTACAAATTTGGATACATATTTATTCAAATTTACATGGATTAAAAAACAAATTCAATTAGATAATCAAAATATACATAAAATCTGAACTTTACTAAAGATGGAAAGTGAGAACTCCATGAAGTACTTTGATCAAAACTATGGGATGATTTCTAATTTGAAGAAATGACCATTTGATATTATTGAGGTTTTGTCCTTGCATTTGAGTAAAATCAGAAATAAATTTTGTGTGCATATCTAAAATTAATTTCGAGAATGTTAGGTCCCTATATTACTAGTTTAGTCCCTTATTGTTATTAGTGTAGCCCCCTTATTGTTATTGTTGTACCCCTGTAATCCCAATATTGTTATTATTGTGCCCTTACATTGTTAATGTTAGGTCGGCTAGGATTATATTGTGGGCCCATGGAATCCTATATATAGAAAGAGGTTTTGGTCATTTGTATCATCCAAGAATTGTTCATTTATGTAATGTATTGGAGGTTTCTCCCTTGAAGTGGCTGATTTCTAAGACATTGATCTTTCTTTTCTTCTATTTTTGGAGCTAGTTTCATAACATTTGGTATCAGAGGTCTGGATTCTAGGGTTTCGCTGCTCCAAACGGGTCATCGTGGAATTTTCGCAATAATGTTTTTTCTACGAAGTGTCAGAAGCTGAAATTTGTACAGCACAAAGCGAAATTCCTGAGGAACCTTCTGTAACAATTTCAGATCTTGGTTCGCAATATTTTCAGAGATATGATCTGGGGAAATCAAGGTTTTTTCAGGCTCCCAAATTTCAACTAAAACCTGTCATCGTGGAATTTTCGCTATAAATTTTCATATACGAAGTTTCAGAGGCTGAAATAATTACAGTGAGAAGCTGAAATCCTGAGGAACATCATGTAAAAATTTTAGATCTTGGTTCGCAATATTTTTGGAGATGTGATTTGTGGACGTTAGGATTGTTTCAGGGTCCTGAATTTCATCTCAAAGAGGTGACCGTGGGAAAAACATCATAACTCTCTCTCTGAGCATTGGATTGGGATTATGTAAAAAGTGGCCACAAGTACATGGACTGTATTTTTATATATATAAATTTCAAAGCCGAAGGAAGAAACAGTGACATGTGGCAAGTCGTACAAGTTCGCTCTACTGAACCAATCCATAATTAGGTCATCATGGGAGATTGGGCATAACTTTTACTTGAAGAATCCAAATCAGGTCAGACCTGTGGCATTCGAAAGACGATTCAGAGGGCTACTTCAGTGCCAAATTTCATATATTGAAGATCCGAAATCACACTGATAATTCAGTTTCAATATCGAGTTCCTCAAAAGCAAGAAAAATGTGTGTATTGTTTTCGAATTACATAAGTCTCGTTTGAAAAAAAAAAAATAGTTTGAAGTTATTCCAAGGGCATATTGAAGAATAGATATCAGTATTGGGTTCTAAAATTCCCCCTAAAAAGAATTCAACACCCATTAAGCCTTAAGAGGGCTCTACTATGACTCATGAAGATGAAGAAACACAACATGAGATATCAAAATTACAAGAGCAAGTGCACCAAATTTCGCTATCGCAAAGAGCAACAAAAAATGAAATGGAAGTTTTGAAGAAAGACGTGGAAACTAATATGGATGGTTTGAAGAAAGGCGTGGAAGCTAAGATGAATGGTTTGGAAGGTAAGATGGATGGCATGGAAGCTAAGATGGATGACATGAAGGCTAAAATCGATGAAAAAATGAAAGACAACATGGAAAACATGAAGAATGATCTAAAAGTAGACATCGAATGTTTGGAAAAGTTGATGCAAGAAATGTTTCCTAATGGTGAAAAGATAGTAGAGGAAACTCATGATGAGAACAAAATAAATGTTAATCATGATTTCATAAACTCTAATGGTGGATGGAAGAACCACCATATTCCAAAGATGGATATGACGAAGTTTTATGGAAAGGATCCCGTAACATATATACTGTAGATGGAGAAATATTTTGATCTCAATAATGTGCAAAACACATAAGAGGTATGCATTGCAACTTTACATTTAGAACAAAATTCATTTTTATGGTATCGATGACTTTTCTCCCGTAAACAAATTTTCACTTGGTCAATTTTTACAAAGGAAATGATAGCACATTATGAGTATACAAAAAGCAACACCTTCTTTAGCCAATTGATAAATCTCAAACAAAAGGGTTCAATGGTGGAGCACATTGAGGACTTCCAAAAATTTAATATAAGGGTAACTAATATTCCAAAGGAACACATGATTGATGTCTTCATAGGGACTTTAAAGGATAACATCCAACATAAAGTTCGTGTTTGGGAACCTAATTCATTGGAAAAGGAATTCAGGTTGGAAAGAAAAATTGAATGTAAAATTATGGCAACAAGGAAGCCTACCACTCACATATATAAAGATTGAAGTGTTGCTACTCCTAGACTTCCACAACCTACAAGTTTGACATCACAATAATTGGAAGAAAAAAGAGTAAAAGGGCTTTGCTACAGTTGTGATATAAAATACACTAAAGGTCATAAGTGTGCAGAGAAGAAATTATTTTACATATATTGTGAAGAGGAAGAAGAAAATGAACAAGAATATTCTAAAGAAGAGAATATGCACCAGGAACCAAACCTAGAAGAGGAAGAAATGAGTCCAACCATATCGTGTAATGCATTGGCAGGAATTAACACTCCTCAAACTCTCAAGATAGAAGGACATATCAAGAAGAGAAAGGTAATAGTTTTGATTGATTCAGGTAGTACCCATAATTTTATTCATTGTAAGGTAGCCAAGGAATTGAATTGTTTCCTATACCCAGCACCATAATTTCAAGTGATGGTTGCAAATGGAGGAACTATAAATTGCTCTGGAAAATGCCATAATATCAACCTAACCATGGGGGAATATGTATTGAATGTTCCAATTCTTTCCATTCCTATGGGAGGCGTTGATGTTGTACTAGGAGTACAATGGTTACAATCTTTGGGGACGGTAGCTTTTAATTTTCTAGAACTTTTCTTGAATTTTTTTTCAGAAGGAAAGGAAGTCGAATTATGAGGTATCGCAGGGAAGCCGGGAAAGATAATAAGCTCTAATGTCATGACAAAGCTTCTGAAGAAAGAAGAACGAGGCGTAATTGCACAATTATGCTCACTAGAAGTTCCAACATCAAAATCATCTATTTCTACAGATCTCCAAAAATTCTTGGACAATCATTCCAAGGTGTTTGAAACTCCCAAAGGACTCCCACCTATTCGTTATCATGATAATGCTATTCATTTGATTCCAGGAAGTGTTCCTCCAAACATCAGGCCTTATAGATATCCTTATGTCCAAAAGAGAAAAATTGAATGTATGATTGCAGAAATGTTAGAGGCTGGTATAATTCAGCATAGTCAAATTTATTTCTCTGCTCCAGTAGTATTGGTGCACAAGAAGGATGGATCATGGTGCATGTGTCCGGATTATAGGGAGCTCAATAAGCTCACCATTAAAGATAAATTTCCCATTCCTTTGATTGATGAATTATTGGATGAATTACATGGAGCAATTTATTTTACCAAGTTGGATCTTCGTTCAGGATATCATCAAATTAGAATGAAGATTGAAGATATTCTGAAAACATCATTTCGAACTCATGAGGGTCATTATGAATTTTTGGTCATGCCTTTTGGCCTTACCAATGCACCTTCTACATTTCAAGGGTTGATGAATTTCATTTTCAAACCCTTCCTTAGAAAATGTGTGCTAATATTTTTTTATGATATACTAATCTACAGCAGGTCTTGGAAGGATCATGTTCAACATGTTGACAGGGTGCTCAAACTACTACAGGAGAAACAATTATATGCAAAAACATCCAAATGTTTATTTGGAGTACAAGAGGTGGAATATGTGGGTCATATTGTATCTCACGAGGGTGTTAAGGTAGACCCTAACAAAATTAAAGCCATTAAGGAATGGAAAGTCCCCACAACCATGAAGCAGTTGTGAGAATTTCTCGGGTTAACAGGGTATTATCACAAGTTTGTTAGGAATTATGGGAGAATAGCAACACCTCTAACAAAATTATTGAAGAAATATGCATTTTCATGGACTCCTAAAGCAACTAAGGCCTTTGAACATCTTAAAGAGGCAATGTGCCTAGCACCAGTCTTAGCTATGCCAAACTTCACAAAAACCTTTATTGTGGAATGTGATGCTTTAGGAAATGGAATTAGTGTTGTTTTAATGCAAGAAGGAAGACCCATTGATTTTGAAAGTCGTCTAATCAAAGGAAAGTATTTATAGAAAGCTATTTATGAGAAGGAAATGTCGGCAATACTACATGCACTAAAGAAATGGCGACCTTACCTAATGAGAAGACACTTCAAGGTAAAAACGGATCATGATAGTCTTAAACACTTTTTGGAACAAAGACTATCTTCAAAAGAGCAGCAAAAATGGGTCACAAAGATGTTGGATTATGACTTTGAAATAATCTACAAAAAAGGGAAGCTAAATGTTGTTGCAGATGCACTCTCAAGAAAGAATGAAGAGGTGGAAGCATTGTTTTGTGCCATTTCTATTATCCAACCAGATTGGATAACCAAAGCAAGGGATGAATGGAAGAATGACGAATAAGTGTGGACACTCATTCAAAATTTACAACAAGATACTAGTACATCTTATACATTTAGTTGGAAAAATGATTCCTTATGGTACAAATATCGCTTATATCTTTGTAAAGATTCCCAACTAAAAAAAAGATTCTTTTGGAATTGCACACTTCTCCTTTAGGAGGACACTCTAGATTTTTAAAATCTTAGCACAGGGTGAAGAAAGATTTTTTTTGGGACCTTCTTAAATATGATATTCAAAATTTTGTGGTGGAATGTTTGGTTTGCCAGCAAAATAAAGTTGAGACAATTAAGACCTCAGGTCTTCTACAACCTTTATCCATTCCAAGTCAACGTTGGGAGGAGATTTTAATGGATTTTATCACAGGTTTACCTAAGTCCGAAGGAAAGAGTGCCATCATGGTGGTAGTTGATATACTTACCAAGTATGCACACTTTTGTGCATTATCTCATCCATTTAAATCAAGTACAGTTGCTACTACATTTATGGACACAATTCAAAAGCTACATGGAAACCCAAAGGTTATTGTGAGCGACAGAGATCCCATTTTTACTGGAAATTTTTGGACGGAGTTACTTTCTTGTTTGGGTACTCAATTAGCTCATAGCTCATCTTATCATCCTCAATCCGATGGTCAAACTTAGATAGTGAATAAATGTTTGGAAGGATATCTTCATTGTTTTGTATCTGATGAAAAAACACAATGGGTCAAGTGGTTATCTCTCGCTGAATGGTGGTATAACAGTTCCATACTGCAACAAAAATGACCCCATTTATGGCACTTTATGGATATCATCCACCGTCCATCACATCATATTTAAGAGAAAAATATAAGGTTAAAGCAGTGGAAGATCACATCGAGCATCCACAAGAAGTTCTCCAACTCTTAAAGGATAACCTAAATTTGGCACAAAATCGAATGAAACAACAGGCATATCAACATCGCAGCGAGAGAAGTTTTGATGTAGGAGACTGGGTATTTTTACGGCTACAACCATACAAACAAATGTCCCTCAAGCAAGCTAAGAAGGATAATAAATTATCACCAAATTACTATGGTCCTTACAAGGTGTTGCAAAAGATTGGTACTATGGCATACAAATTGGAGCTTCCTGTTTCTTCGTGAGTGCATATAGTTTTCCATGTTTCATGCTTAAAGAAGGTTATAGGTGAAAATCTTCTAGTTCAAATAATATTGCCAGAACTTGATGAGGAAGGAAAAATTATATTGGAACCTGAAGCAGTCACGGAAACAAGAACTCGACAACTACGAAATCGATCAATTTCAGAGTATCTCATCAAGTGGAAGAACTTACCCATTGAAGATTCTACATGGGAGGATGACAATTTTATACAGAAGCACCCAGAGCTACTCAAGTGTTGAGGAAAACACTTTTTTGAAGGAGAGGGGCAAGTTAGGTCCCTATATTACCAGTTTAGTCCCTTATTGTTATTAGTGTAGCCCCCTTATTGTTATTGTTGTACCCCTGTAACCCCAATATTGTTATTATTGTGCTCTTACATTGTTATTGTTAGGTCGGCTAGGATTATATTGTGGGCCCATGGACTCCTATATATAGAAGGAGGTTTTGGTCATTTGTATCATCCAAGAATTGTTCATTTATGTAATGTATTGGAGGTTGCCCCCTCGAAGTGGTTGATTTCTAAGGCGTTGATCTCTCTTTTCTTCTATTTTTGGAGCTGGTTTCATAACAGAGAACCATATAAGCACAATCTGAATTTCAATATAATTTTCAAACCATTTTTTGAGGATAAGGCGACTTTAAGTGGAAAATGTATATTATGAACTATTGTAGCTCATGCAAATGCATCCTAAAAGATAATTTGAGATTAATATGTCATTTTATGTGAAAATAAATTTTCAAACAGCTTTTAAACCCTACCGATGCACTTATTAGGACTAATCATAGCGATGCGTTTAAATCATAACAGCATTGAGGCGTTCAAATAATACTTGCACCGGTTTTTGACATTCTGAAAATATAAAATATGTTATCATATTGGTGCTCTTGTAGAAAAACACACCAATGCGTTTAACTAAAAACAACATCGATACGCACCTATTGCTGAGATTTTTGAAAATAAAAACGAATTCTACCATGTTAGTGATCTTATAACAATTACAACACAAATGCATTTAAATACAAACCACACAACTGTGTTAAAATATTACTGCACCATTTTTTAATATCGAAAAAAAAGGAATTCTATCATGTCAGTGTGTTGAAAAAAATTGGCGCCTCGACAATTTCAATGCACTTTACTTATAAATGCATCAGTTCTCTTTACTATCAAATGCACCAGTGTTCATATTAAGTGAAAAAAAACAAGAAGTTTGTTTTTTTTTTAAATTGAAAAATGAGCGGTAATTGATTTTTTGAAATTAACATCATAGCCTTTTAAATAGTAAAATTTATTCACTATTTCATTATTTTTCTCAAAATTTTGAGGGAGACATTTGAAAGAGAGACATACCAGGAGCATTGTGCAACAACATAATGCTTTGGAGTAGTAGAACTATTCAGAAGATTAGAAGTTGAAAGACATAGTGATTCACCCAAAACCCTCCACAATAAAAACTTTTAAATTTTATTGTTGATTTTACTAATAAAAAAAATTACAATTTTTGTTAGGGAGAATTTGAAAGGTATGGTGATTCACTCAAAACCCTCATAGAAAAAATTTCAAATTCTATTGTTAAATTTTTTTACGATTTATATTAGATTTATTCAAAATTCAAAAAAAAAAAATTAAAAATTAAAACCATGTATAATAAAAAAAATATTATTGATTTTACTAGTAAAAATTTTTACGCTCTGTGTTCCTATTTATATTTAATTAAAATTCAGAAACACAAAGAAAATTAAATACTTACCTTAAACCCTTACTTATATGACTGCAAAATTTCACCTTAGGGTTTAACTCCCTCTACTACTTCACAATTAGGGTTTTTCATTTTAGGCATTTTAAATTTAATGGATTTGTGTACTTACTATATATAGGGATTTTAACATGTAAAGTAGAGGGTGTTAGTGTCAGTATTTTCATCCTGCCATCAGTGATTAAAATCCTCTTTTCATATCATTTTAGGAGTCCCACTCAAAAAAAATTTATCATTCCACTAGGTCATGCAAAAATTTGGTCACTGATTAGGGTATTGAGATCATTACTACTCTTTTCACCTCCATGGTCAATGTAAATCATCATGGTCAGGTCCTTCATTGTTGAAAGAGTCCCATAGTCATCATGGTCATCATTCAGCTCATTCTTCCATGTTGTGCCATCACTAGGTCATAGGGTCAAAATTAGAAAGTTGGTCATTTCACCATCAAATTCATCTTTTGAAGGAGTAGTAATAGTCAAAGGTCTTCAACAATTTCAGGTTCCAAACTATAATTTTCAAGTAAGTGGATATGTGCTTACCATATTTGTCTCTCAGTTGTGCTTGGAAAGCTCATTTCCCTCTCCTAGGGTTTTGAGGGAATTTTTCTTGGTTTCATGACTTCCATGGTTAAATCATCAACAAGACTTTTATCCTGATGCTATTACACCTTCCCCTATCCTTAATATACATTCCTAAACACTTCCCATCACTCCTATCCCTCAAAATCATCATTTTGCCACAAGCCCCAGCCTCTTGCTACAATTTGACACTTTTCTAGACTAGGCCTGTGTTTCGCCATTTTGGACCCCTTCCCCTCAATCAATCCTTGAAATTCCACTTTCCCCCATTCTCTAACATCTATACCTATCCTCCAAAAATTTTCCATGAATTTAGACAGCCCCTAACCCCTTCATTCCCCTCCCTCTACAAGGTAGTCTTAAATCCCCTGTTTTGCCTACACCAAACCCTAATTTCCTCTCCCACTGAGCTAGGGTTTGCTATGGAATTAGAGACATATGAGAATAGAAGGCATAAGGTAGTTAATTTCAGCAATTATGAGTCCAATCAAAATCATAAAAATCATGTCTCCATCATTTTTCAAGAAGTCATTCCAAAAGGACAAATCATATGCCACACATAGGGTCAATTTTTCGTCAAACTATGTTTCTGACCAAACAAAGATGAATTTGACAAAATTGAGAGAGGTTTTTGTCCATAATAGACCAAATAAGACACCCCTCCCTCCATTTTTATACAGGTGTCATGGTTTTGGAGAAATGTCAAAAATACAGTTGCTACAAGAGGTTTGCTGCACTTCTGGAGTGACCTTGGGAAAATCACATTTTCTCCTCGATGGAATGTCCAAATGACTTTCTTGATGAGTCAAATGATAACTAGACAGAGATATATTTCCAATAAGCTATCATGAGCTCAATTGGCAGTTGAGTAAGGCCTCCAAAATTTTCCTGCAAGAGCACACTGCATTTTTGCACCCTGATTCTGCATTTTTTTACCAGTCTTGGGAGAATCAATTTTTGACAGGTGAAATCAAGTCCACTCTACAAAATAAAGGAATATTTGGAAATTATAGAGGGCAATATTTCCAACAAGTTATCCCAGGCCCAATTTGGACACCAGGAAGGCCTCCAAATGTGGCCTGCAAGATGGAGGGCACGTTTGCCAAATGGAGGGCATGTTTACCAAAGGGAGGGTGTGTTTACCAAAGAAAGGGTGTTGGGCCACTAAATTGTAATTATTATTACCACATTCTAACATCTATTTCATCCATTTCTACCATTATTTATCACATTCTTTATCATAATTTATCATTTAATTCCATTTATAATAATTTATGCTCTTATGGATAAGTAATACGTATTCTTCTTTATTTCTAATAAATTGATAATTATTATGGATGATTTTGTCAAATATGGTTTACTAATCTGTTATAACATCACTTAGCCTCCAAGATCTCTTCCATATTTGAAATTCGATCTCCAACTATTCCAACTCAGAAATTTGCAGGGATAAAAAGTGACAGTTTTGTGTTGGCTATTTCGGACAAATGAAGATCAATCCTGAAAATCCGAGACATGGGTTTTGTGCAGAACGGACCAATTAAGTTTTTGAATGAGAAGTTTTCCAAAATTTGGTTTCTATTGATAGAAACAAAAGATTATCTAAAGGAAATTTTCTCAGATTTGTTGTTGTGGCTGTTTTCCAAATTCTTCCAATTGCAATACCAGATTCGACTTGTTGCAGTTGAGTCATAATATTTTAGATCTGATCTTGCTGATCAATTTGTTGTAGACAATCTACAATTGTAATGGTAAATAATTTTGTAATCAAGTTAGTTGTAATTTCCCTTTTCTCTCTATGTATTTAAATGAAAACAGAGATCAAAGAGGAGATGAACAGATGAACAATTGCTAGATGAACGGATGAACAATTGTTGAATACGAGATGAATAATTGTTGAACTTGAGACAAAGCCAAGAGCTTCATTCTGATGTAATTATTTCTCTCATATATTTCAATGAAGGAATTTGTCCATTGAGTTCTACATTTGTTACTTGTAATCTGATCTGAATTATTTCTCAAGGCAGAACTGAGTCTTGGACAGTTGGGCCCACTACCTTGGACAAGGTGCTGCCTTGAACATCTCAAGTAGTTTAGTCGCATGCTTGTTTATTTGAATTTCAATTATTTTATTTTAAAGTATATTTCCTTTCTTTTAAGTAATTCATTGTTTGATGCATTTTCCATATTCTTATTTCTTGCAATTTCTAGATTTCATTTAATTCACTGTTCTAGATTAGCATTTGAATAATGTTGTGTAATAGGTTAAACTTACAATTCAGCAATGTGTGGTTTAATTTAGTATTGATTCAAGTCGTGTGATTAGCATAATTATTTTCCTGTCATTTACTTTCTGTTTTTGAGATTTAGTATTATTTTTCAAGTCTTGCATTTTATTTCTTTTCGAATGAGCTTGATAGTGTAGAACATAATCATGTAGAACCAATGTTATATGTTGGTATTTTATATGCATATATTTTTTCGATTGCCTTGAAATAAAAAGACGTTCCCTGGTTGATAATTAATGATTAGGTGATTAGTTGTTTTTATTAAGCAATTAATTTTACCCAACATTCTGGTGTTGTTGCCGGGTAGGCAGTCAAATAGCATTACCACACTAATATTTGGTTTTAGATGCATTACTGACTCCGAGAGGATTGGATGTTGAACATAGAAGGTAATAACCTACGCACACATCCTAGATAACTTGTGGTGAGGTCTACCCTCAGTAGTCAGGCTTAGGTCATATAACATGCATGATTAAAAGTAGGAATCTTAGAGGTAGAAATATGAATAAATCTTATCATTTCATTGAAGTGGTGATGTAAGCACCACCCATTTCACTAACCTATTGACAAGAAGATTCAGAGGAGGAGATTCAAAGTAGCACATGAAGAACATCTTCTATTTTTGGAACAAATGGCACACACAACTACTTTTGAATTTCCTATTAGAGATCTAGTAGGAGTGACACAAATGCACATAATTCCCCCATCTACTCTACCAAAATTTCATGGTTTGGCAAATGAAGATCCAGATACATTTTTATTTGAGTTTGAAGTAATTTTTAGAGGATATGATTGTTATACTAATGATCAAAGGTTGAAGTTGCTTCCTCTTACTCTAAAAGGAGCAGCTCTCCGATGGTTCATGAGCCTTGGTGGAAACTGCATTCAAACATGGGAGGACATGAAGAATGTATTCTTGAAGAAGTACCAAGACTATTGCAAGGCCAGTGAAGATATTTTCAGTATGATACAAGGGGAAGATGAAATATTGGAGGACTATGTAGAACGATTTCAATACAACCTTCAAAAATCAAAGCATAAGCAATTGAAAAAAGAGATCTTGAAAACACTCCTACTCAAAGGAATCAAACACGAATTTTTAGAACTCTTAAATCTGATAGGAAAAGGTGATGTTTTTCAGCTATCATATTATGATGTTTGTGATTTATGCATAAGGTATTCAAGAGGAATCTCCAAGGCTGGTAAGAATTATAGAGAATTTTATTCTTTTATTTCCAAATCTACTACAAGAACAAGAGATATAAGAGTTGAAATCAATGATTTATTTGAACATATTAAAATTGATTTTATTAATCTTTCTAAATTCACAATTGCATGTTTTGCAGGTAAAGAAAAATTAGGAAAAAATTGAAGAAGTGTTTTTCCCTCATTGCCAAAAGGAGCATCCCTTACATAGTTTCTCTTTCTTACCTAGGATGGAAGCAATATATCAAAGAGATCAAGAAGCTACAAGCTCACAACCATGGAAACCATGGCCTACATGTATGGTTCAAAACACTTCCTCTCCATTTTCTCACTTGCATAATCCATTATGGAATAATCCTTTGTTAGGGCAGCCATGTCAATCTAAATATAACTGCCACCAATCTTGTCCACAAGTTTGGCAGGGTTCATCTTATGACTACATGACTACTCTCCCTCATATTCTTTACCAGCTTTTCAACAACATCTTACTTGTCTATCAAAATCCTCCACACAACCTAATCAACTACATCATCAAAATCCTCCATGCCCTACACAATTTCCTTCTCAATCCATTCCACACCCTCACAATAATAAACCAATACAACATGCTTACAGTGTTGAACTGCAAAATTTACCCCCTCTTTCACCCATTCTATCTCACATGCACCATTGTAAAAAACAAATATTGAGATTGGGAAGGCTTCAAATCCAAAAATTGCATAATTTATGGAAGAACTTCATGATATGAAAACCACATGAAATCAAGAGAGTCAAGGCTATATTGAAGATTGGTTTCACTCCATCATTTTTTTGCAGCATCACTCCATACTTCAACAATTTTTGGCACCATCTTTTCAAGGGAACTTGGTCTCTCCTACCCTGGTATTTATTAATGTATATTTTTCTAATTTTGGTATGTATATACTTGAGACCTTTTTTCGAAAATGGTTCCATTGGAAGTACTCTTATACATAGAGATATTTCATCTTTTTCAAACTAAGTAGGTTAGTGTAGAAAATAAAACAAATAAATTTCTTTATATGTAAAAAGAGTTATGTTTGCTACAACACGCTGTGAAAATCGATATTTATGATATATATTTGAATTTATATGTGTATGTAGACATATTATATTCAAAATCACATTTCTACAAACACCCATCACCATTGTGAAAAAAATGTTTATTGATCATATTTTATGGCTTGCAGGTTTCATGAAATTTCTCGAAAAACAGTTGGGACAGTCATGTTTTGAGGGGCCAAATGGGAATATTTTTAAACTTGTTTCTATATTAAGTAGCTATTTATGTCTACTTCACAACCCAATTTGAATCATTCCATTTTGTTTTGAAGCGAAAAAGTTATAACCAAAACATTGACAGGGTGTCTAGTAGGCAACTCAGGAATAGAATTGGGACAGTCAGTTTTTGGAGGCCCAAATGACTAGATCTTGAAAACCTGTTTATATGGTATATTCCCCTATGAATCTAGTTTACAAGGCAATTTGAATCACTCTATTTCGATATAGTATGGGGAAGTTATGAGAAAAATACCGACTGTCTATTGTAAATCAACATTCTCAAAACTCTATTTTTTCAGCTGTTCACTAGCATATTTGACCTATCAATTCTTCTTGCCTCCAAAACATGTTTCTATTGGAGATATATATATATGAAAATAATTTAATCTCCAATTTGAATCAATTAAATCCATCATCAAATGAAAAATGTATGCTTAAAATATCAACTGTTAGTCGAAGTTGGGAAATTGAGAATAACTTTGTTATGCAGGTTGTTCTAAGTAAATTTGACATATCATATCATGGAATTTTTATAACTTGTTTCTATTGGTGATCAATCTTTGAAACAAATTTCATTTGGCTTTGGAATCACTGAAATTGGACGAAAAACAAATAATTTATGATTAAAACACTGTTGGTTAGTATGGTCGACCAATGCTCTCCTGCAGGTGACATATAAATTCTGCTTTGTTTATCTTTCTATGATTTTTTTACAGAGTAACTACTTGTTATTTTTTTTCATATTTATTGGATTAAGAGAGCCCGTACACCTCTCTTCTTCCATGATTTTATGTTTTATTGCAGGTAGATACTTGTTGGGTATGTGTTATATTCTTTCCACGACTAGTCATGTGCCCCAAGAAAAAAAAATTGGACCTTATTTTTCGGTGGGCGGACCCACCCATTGCTTTGTGCATGGGTTTGCACATGGTTTTGGGGCATGATGGTTTTTGGCCCCTAGTATTTTGTAGATCCGGTCAAGGGAACTACGGTTATGTTCTAATCCAGGGTTAATGGATTGGGGTTTATGTACGCTTTGGCATGTATATATATGTGTTGTAACACTAAAAGGAATATAATGAAAAATCAAGCTGGTCGTCCTGATTTGGGATCTAGGGGAAAATCTCTGTGCATATATGTTTTATGTTTTATGCTCTCACTATTGTTTATTTTCTGTTTTTAAGATTCGTTTGCAGATAATTTATGTACAGGGTTAAAACCTACATTTGGTATCGGAGTTGTTTTGGCTTCAAGGGGACGAATTTGCTGCTGAGGGGTTTTTTGCTCGGGCCTGTGGTAGACCCTATTTAGTGGGAGATCTACGAGATTGATTCTTGCAGTGAAAGAAGATGGCGAGCAATGGAAAGATAGAGATTGAGAAATTTAATGGTCAGAGTTTTGAGTTGTGGAAGCTCAAGATGGAGGATCTGCTAGTGGATAAAGACCAGTGGATTGCGGTAGATCCAAGTACTATATCATTTGTTTCCACAGGTTCTGAATTTTTCTTGTCTCATTATCATGATGATATTAAGGGAAATCAAAGCTTGTGCCCAAAACTGACCCTACAAAAACGATTTCAACATTGAATTCCTATCGAAAACTTGAACTTTAGTGAAATAAGTGAAATCACCAGATAATGAGAAACATAAGTAGGAAGGCGCAGCGAGCTCTAAAAAAAATGTAGCACTCATCTTCAAACTTCCAGAGAAACCGAACAATCTTTACATATTCCCTCGCTTCAAGCTCACACAACATTATTTCATGATAAAGACACTTGGCTAAATTCTCATTTGTTGCACGCTCGTGTTGTGGATCCCTCTCTGAATCCACCGAAAATCCTTCCAATTTGCACAACAATTGGTCGATTAACGTTGCACCAAACAAAGAAAGCATTGCAGATTAAACTGATCATCGCGTTGCAGATTACCCATCGAAGGACTACCCTATAACATTGCGCTTCTTTTGTTTCCTCTTGGCCGATTAACTCTGCACCAAACCAAGCAATGCGAGACACACTGCGCCAAACCAAACCATGCGAGACACACTACTGGCTAGATTTCAAATTTCTCGACACGAAATCACTGCACTTCGTTGAAGAGGAGCGTGGAGGTTGCGTGTGGATCAACGTGCAAGAGGCGCGATTGTCCTCTGGGTCATCTTCCTAGATCCTTCGGTCCAAAGATACATGTCTTTGGCTAGGTGTTGATCCTAATAATGAATCCCCTCCCGCTGAATTTATTATTACTAGAATAATCAAAACCCAAATACATAATAGATAGATGTAATATATATATAATTTATATATTTAAAAGTATTATTATTAATAATTTAATTCTTAAATTTAGATTATTTGATTATAAAAAAATTTTGAACTATATTTTCTATAAAACTGATATATATATATATATGAATTTGTAATTTTTTTTAAATAACATGTATTTTTAACTATTAAATTTAACTATATTAATATGTATTAATAATAAATATTAATACATTTTGTTTGTTTGTGTTGAAGAGATTTGTGTTTCTCCTAATTTTAGAGCTCAAACCTCTATATAGAACTTTACAAAATAACTCAAACCTCTATATAGAACTTTACTAGAGCATTTCAATGTGTTAGCAAATTTCAAATTTAGCTTTGTCATTAGAGTTGTTAGGTAGTAGGAGTTTGCATATATATATATATATATATATATATATTATATTATATTATATATATATATATATATATATATATATATTATATTATATTATATTATATTATATGAGTTTGTATTAAAAATATATATATATATATATATATGGAGCCTAGTTTGTGGTCTATCTATTGGTTTCTATTTAATGGGCTTTAAATATTAATGTGGGTTTTGTTGATCAAATTATATTTCACATAAATAAATAAATGTTTGGATTAATTTAAATGGAATGTGGGTTTAATTAAATTAAATTATAATTCACATATATTTAATAAATCAAAATGTGGTTTATCTATTGGTTTCTATTTAATGGACTTTAAATATTAATGTGGGTTTTGTTGATCAAATTATATTTCACATGTATTAAATAAATTAAAGTTTAAATAAATAAATAAATGTTTGGATTAATTTAAATGGAATGTGGGTTTAATTAAATTAAATTATAATTCACATATATTTAATAAATCAAAATTTGAATAAATAAATAAAAATTCACATATTTGGATTGTCGTAGTTTAATTAGATTGTTTTTTTTGCTCTGAAAATTATGGAAATTCTGGTAAGATTTTAAGAAAATCTTGCAGAGATTTTTGTAAATACAAGTTATAGCTTCTTCTGAAAAAAAAAATACAAGTTATAGCTATCAAACTTCAATATTTTGGGTGTCTTAGAAGTTTTTGATGGTGTTGAATCCATTTCCACTATCAAAAACATGATTCAAACACTGCTACTGCAAGATTTTTTAATTTTTTTATGCCCAAATTCAAGCCAATTTTGACCATCCTAACAATTCCTCCTCTAACTCGATAGACAACTCCATTTAAATTTAAATTAAATAAAGCTGAATAAATAAATATGAATTGATTGATTAACTTAATAGAATTTCCAAAATAATATGAAAATCAACCCACTTTGGTAAAGTCTATTTGATCGTCCATAAAAATCAAACCCATGGCTACGATGTTAGAAGCAAGAGATAATTGAACAAGATCAGTGAAGAGTCTATGTTGTAACTAGGATAGTTCGTATAAACACCATCCCCAAGTAAGTTAACAAAATCTCTATAACTTATATATGTTTATTTCTCATATATTAACACAATTGATTTCTTATGAAATTAAAATGATCATAGTTATATATGTTTAACATCTATCACCATGAAATATCTCACAAGAGAATGTACAATTAGTGAGTGACCATTAACTCAAACCACATGTGTAATGAACCTACGTCAAGGTGCATCAATTCTTCTTGTGGATTAATCTCAACTACAACACTTAGACCACTTAAGTTTAATTAATAAAATGGCTTTTAAGCTAGAAATCGTCACATAGTAGCTATCCTTTTAACATGATATCATTAACATCGTTATATGATAAAGCTCGAACAAAATAAATAACATCTTACAAGTATATGATAGGCTCCAAAAACTAGCACTCAAATTCAACCTATATCAAATTAGTAATAATCCTTTTGAATTGCTTAGCTATCACATATTTGAACCTAAGAGTAATGTAATTATCATTTTCAATGTGTCTAATCATCATTGTCTCAACAATCACCTAAGCTAAACTCCTTCATGTATCACATGCATGACACGTCTCTACTGTGCAATTGTTGAATAATAAGCAATTGCATGTTCCCTCTTCCTCTCCCATAAATGAATCAACATGAAAATTTAGTTCCATACCTTTATTCCCTGATGTGTGTGTGTATATATATATATATATATGTATGTATGTATGTATGTCTAATGTCAGTAATCTCTAATTCATTATTGGATCCATCAACATGTCCCTAGGTGTTCCAAATCATTTGTGATGGCTAAGAATTCCACAAACCACTAAGTCATGAACCCTATTGTTTTATAGTAGGGGGTATGATCATATGGGATTGACTAACTTATGGCCTTCCTTTGGCAAAGTATTTGAAAACCCAAAATAAGAAAAGCGATAGACTGTCATCCAGGATTTCTCAAGATGAAAGAATGAAACACGCTTGTCACTGTTCTCGTCATTACTTTGTCCCAGATATGAAATGAAACTCTAAACCTCAAGAGTTCTTGTTTAATTTTAGGTGGATGATTCGTCCTAGAAGGAGTCACCTCCAAGTAATCTGTAGGTTGACACACTTTCCATCTTAGGTCATCATACTCTATTTCCATGCGCTCTAAACTCAAGAATTATTCCAATATGATCAATTGCTAGCAATCTATTGGTATTGGATTCCTCCGTGAATCACTATCTTTCACTATCTTGTTGCATTGTTTTTTTTTTTTTTTCAATTATATGAAGGATCTTGATTCACTTTCAAAGAGTGAAAAATTTTCTTGCCATAATTTAGGAAACCAACTTTCTTACCAACGTAAACATCAATTTACACTCTAGTACTCATATCTCATAAGGAATTTACTACTTAGATAACATAAATTATTTATTAAGTATCACCATATGTATGATTTACTAACTTTTAAGGATACATTTAATATGCATGTACACTCCATTCTAACTTTTAGATGTGCAGTGGCCATGATGCAAATATATTAAATTGAAGTATGTGTTTCAATATATCACTTTGTCTAACCTTAGATTTATGGATAGAGTATTATAACACTATCCACTTTAATTTAAATGAACCTATAATTACTTTGAAATCCATTTTTATGTTTCATTTTCTTTAAAATTTTACAATATTTATTCTATAACAAGTGTTGCTCCTATTTAACTTAGAAATTAAGATATGGAAAGATTGCTTAAAAATTATAACCTATATTGACCAATGTCAAATTAATAATGGTCAATAGTAAAATCCAAACTTACAGTATAGATGTCACATAAAATAATAAATTGATATGTGAAGTGGATAGATCACTTACTTTTCTCACTTACAAGTACTTGCATAAATTTTGGTGGGTTATCCACATTAGTAAGTCTACATAAATTTTGGTGGGTAATAAACACTAAGTCTACAACATTTCAGTTTTACTCCTATCTGAGTATTGAGGAAAACATAATTATGGTTATTGGGGAAAACATAAATCGTGGAGAGAAGTAACTCCTCCAAATTTATTTATTTATTTTTTTTAAACATCAATACATTTAAAATTTTAGACTACCCAGCATAAATTTTTTTGTCTAATAGAACTCTTTCTTCCATTTATTTGTCATTTTGTAAACCTAAGTGCATTTAGTGTTTTAGGTATTGATGTTCTATTCTCTCGGAAGAGAGAGAAATTAAATAATATTTTCCATGAGAATATCCTTTGGTAATAAACATTTCCAATATATTTTGGAAATAAACATTTCTTTTTGCATGAGAATTTATATTTCAATATACATAAATTTTATCGAATTAATTACAACTGAAAAATAAATATACTAAAGTTTATCGATCACTTACAAACGAAAAATAAATAATATGTTACAAACGTCTATTTTATTTGGTGGTTCTTATAATCTAAGCAGCCAGAAGTGTTTGCATGTAGATTTTCTATTTTTTTAAATCATCTTAATGCATAATAAATATAAGCCTAATGCTTAGTCAATAAGTAATTACAAGTCTACTCTGTATCTAGAATTTTAAAATATTCAAAGCAATTTTCAATTTTTATAACCATCTAATACATAATATTTAAATCTAGTGCGTAATAAATATAAATTCAAGGTTTAGATGCATACACATCAAAATTAACTTATACAAACTCAAAATTAGCATATACGAAAAGAAAAAATGCAGCACCCAACACAAACACCTACAGGCATCATGATACTGTTCCAGCAAGTTTAATTTCCTCATATTCCTGACATTTTCTAATTTCAAATAGTAAAATCATGGCTGGGTCACAAGGAACCATATACCAGTCTTAAAAACCATGTACAAGGACCTGGATCATTTTTTGCTAGTGTCATTCTGTTATTCCCGCATAACTCAAGTGCCTGGTGCTATTTTGCAAACCATCTTCTAGTAGTGATTTGTCAATATTGTTACTGTTAATTTTTTTTTTTCATTCATTTGGATAGTTTGCACCGGATGGTTTAATGGACATTACAATGTAGACATTGTTTTCATCATTAAAATAAGTTAAACTATAATGATTTATAATTTTAGTTGACTGTTGGTTAAACAGTTTAAACTATGGTGGTTTACTCGCAACGCACAACCTAGACATTATTTATTTTTGTTTGCTAACGCATTATGCCATTGTATTAAGGTAGGTAAATTTTTTTTTATAAGAATCATGCTTGCTTTACAGATATAAAAATTTGCTTCATATTAAAATCATTAACTTATAAATTTCATCATTAATTTCTAATTCAAAACCCTACTTTATTTCAATCTTAGTAATATAGGTATAAAAAGTTTCATTCCGCTTTTCTTTTAAAAATGTATAAATCCTAACTTAAAACAGTTAATTTGCTTTTTTTTTCCAAATTGACTAAGTAAATTATTTTTTTATTCTTTATTTTTTTAATATTTAATGAACCAAGGATGTAGAAAGTTGTTGTTGATACACATGGCTATTAGTAACTCGTTGAACTGATTTCAAAATTGAAGTGGTGTTCAAAGTTTAAAATACCGACATTTAGATAATGTATAAAAATATTAAAACACTCAACCACGTGTCATGAAATCACATGTCACTTATCCTATCACCAATAGCCAAGGTGCAATAATGGATTTTCCTTTTGAAAACTCAAATGGTATTGATGCAATTCGTATAACGATCTCAGCATCTCGCTGGAATGGTATATCGTTATCTCTCTAGAATGGTATTACGTTGAATGCATAAACCTTAACTCCACCATATATTATACTTAGGTTATATTACAATATATCACCTCTCTCCATACTCCGGTTATATTACATATAACGCCTCCATTATAGCGCAACACTACGCAGTTAATATATGTCACTATGCGTATAAGCGACCCTCCATTACCACTGCTCCTTTGAAACCACCCTCCATGGGCCCTTTGTTAAACTCTGCACTCACAATTATAATATATGTCATAGATATGCTTAAAAGTGATTCGCTACCTTGTAACGTGTTGTGTGCCTCTAGCGTATGCTTCTACAACTGGAAAAAATTGCCGTGATCCTGATAATAATATCCATGTCGGCTTTAACTAGGCGAACATAAGCTTAATAATGTGCCCTGCAAGAAAATATCCCTCAATATTTTGGGTTGAAAATCTGTTGTCGATCGTTTAATGTCATTCAACTTTGTCATTCAACACTTATCCGCTTGAAGTTATGCGAGGCTCTTATTCTCCAGCGCAATTGTAGAGCGAAAAAAAAAATGTTCATCTCTGTAAGAATGGAAGAGGAGAAAGATAAGGGTGATTTCAACATTCGCTGATAGCAGAAAAGTAGCTATCTCTTGGTTTCCTTTTGCATTAACTTGATTTCGGTATGCGTTTTCCTTCCAGTAGTTCATTTCAGTGATAGTGTGAAGGAATGGTACGTCGGTGAACTGGTTTGATACAAGAGTCAAAATTAGTGTCATGAGATGTGACTCAACCTTTCTTGATGCCATATGCGTCTGTAATGAAAGACGGGAGGACTTCTGGTCCACCAATTTAGAACGCAGAACGTATTCACTTACCCATACCGAAGGAAAGAAAATACCAGGGGCAAGCATAAATATTTTCTGCGTTGAAGTAATACGTGATTTTATAGTTGACGGATTCTCTGATAGACTTGTTGGAGAGGGTCCCTTTTCGTTGGAGTGGTTGCAGCTGGAGATTTAGGAAAATTTCGAGTTAGAGCTGATTGAAATAAATGCTTCAGAAGGGAACGATTACAATCCTAGACATTTTCTAAATGTTGCGTGCGTGGGGTGCCCGTTTTTTTTTTTTTTTCTCTTCTCTGTGGACGCGTGGAAAATCATAGTGCAAAGATTGAATTGGATTACTACAGAAACGTAGGAACAGAACAAGTGTATGGTGAATTAGCAACGATGAGACAGAGAATTGATTTGATTCATCTCTAGAATATGACGGCTCCATTAGAGTGAGAGATATACGGAGCCCGTGATTGACGTTGCGGAAGATCTGGAGTCCGGGATTTTCGGGCAGAGATACCAGGAGGAAAATCAAGGGATTTGCCGGCCGAGATTCTGATCGCTTTGACTGGCACTTAATCACCGCATGTCGCCTTGTCAATGATCAGCCTTCAGCTCCATGGTAAATCTCCCACAGCAGTGCCGAGGATTCAGCATTCGCAGAAGCGTATTTCTCAAAAAAAAAAACGTTTTTCTGTCAAAGTAAAACCGCCACAAAACTAGCCTCTGTCTGGAGTTGTCGATGGGTTTGCTATTTCTGTGCAGAAACTAACGAAACTGGTGAAGGGTTTCTCATCGAAAGCAACCAGGGGAGCACAGAGCTCGCCATTGACAACAACGGATCGATAATGGGACTTCATCAGCCGTTTCCATATCTTCACTCATTTAGGAATAATTCTTGACTCTGAATTCTAAGCGAGTGATGAGTGCAGGGATTGCCTATGAACGATTATGAGGGGATCTGCTAACATCACCGTTTGCAGTGCCATGAAGATGGAGAACTGAGCAATCAGTATTTCCTGCTATAGGATGCATTTTTCAGAACATTTAAAGAGCCATCGGTCACATGATATTGTTTTACTTTGTGTTGACTGTCATGAATTTGCACATTCTGTTGCTCGTGGTCGCTGAAATATACATAGTTTACTGTTGTCCTAAGTTACGCAATTGAAATCTGAATACAGAAGTGGCCTTAAGTGCTCTCATTTGTTCACAAGGAGGTGAAAATTTTGGATTTGTGTGATACCTTTGGGCATTAGCTTAACATCTACCGGCTTACTGCTATACTTGATATAATGTATGTGGATTGATTGCAATGACAGGATTAGTGAAGTTGAATAAGAAGACTAACGCTTGTAGACTTATAAATTCCATAATTAAAAATTGTGCACACATAAGTTCAAAAAAATCATAATATAAGGAAACCTTAATACTTTATGGGCCTATAGGTCCTAGAGGTTGAACCTTGATCTGATACCAAGTGTAGAGACTCAAATCTATATTTTACTAGATGAACGCTAGGCTTAAACACAACGAACTCTGACCAGAGATTGACTGGGAGGGCATTTACCAGATATGTCACCTCCAAAAGAGGATGAGATCTGGAGGCTACCTGGCCCTGTCCAGGCTCTGTCTAAGAGTACAATAGAACACGACAAATGACACTGAGGTTGTCCAAGAAGGGGTGTGACTAAGTGCCAATTTAAACCATAGTCATACAAGTTTCTGAAAACTTAGTAAAAATTTAATTATTCATACCATAAGCATACAAAGCTGAACACAATAATTTCATCAGATATATCCAAGTTCATAAAATTAGACTTCATACACATACATCCATTTAACTTGAGAATTCTAGGCACAATGAAATCATCATAAATAAAAGCGATATAAATAAACGTGTACCGTACACCCTGAAACGAGAGCCAAACTGGACCTGCTGCTTGGCGAGCTCCTTTGATGTCATCTACCTCCACGCCTGAATGTGTCGTGCTCAAGCCGAATGCAGTGACTCACCGGTTAACCTCCCAGCCTACTCCTTGGGTACTCTCCTTCCCCGCGGACCCCCGAGCTGCAATGGGGTTGTACAAACAAAGGGAAAATGCTAGCTGATAGAGGTGAGCCTCTCTTGGCTCAAGAGTCCCCTCTCTATAACACTCTATCAAACCAAACTCACTATAGCTCATAACCACTCAATTTTGACATAGTCTCCTCCATCCAACAATAGGGTAAAACCAAAAGTCCTTTTTCCTTTCCCTTCCCCTTTCTTTTATAGAATGTTCATAGGTGACACTTGGAGCTTCATGCATAAATGATTATTATTTTTATTAACCCAAAATTTGATTATTCACCCACCCATGTGTCATCCTTTCATTAAGACTCTCCAAAATAATTTACTTAATTATTCATTTAAAATAGAAATTTTCCTCAACCCAACAAGACTTCCTATTTCTTCTCCTAGTTGTCTCTTGATTCCCCTTTTCTACTCCTTAATTTGTGTTTATTACTGCAGTTAATTCATAAGTCTCAGATTTGGTCCCCTAAACTACCTCAAATTGCATTTATGATGAATATTCTTATGTTGGCTCTTGCCACATGGAAGTTCTCTAATTTCTCCAATTTTAATTTATTAATCTTATTATAATTCACCACCCTCTTCTCTTAATGAAGTTTTTAATAAATCTTTATACTTAACTCTATGTCCTTATTTTCCCTTTTTGCCTAATTAAGTTACTTATATACATTATCCATTTAATATTTTGTTTTATCATGGAAAGGGTAGAGTTATCATGGTGATTAATTTATCTCTTCCTATTCCTCTCTTACCATAAGTTTTATTCTTGATTTAATTCCTTTGGTTCTAACCTCATATGTCACTTAATATGAATTAGTTGGATTTTCATATATTGATTATATTTAATAGTTTTTTTAATGATGTCGAGGGTGTCAAGTTGGTCATGCCCTTCAAGAACTTCCATTTGAAGTTCCAAGGGTGCCATGCTTAAGAATTTATTTATGATGCCAAGGGTTCCAAGTCGGTCATGCCCTTCAAGAATTTCTCTTGAAATTCCAAGGGTGCCACACCACTTGCCCTTCAAGCATCCAGTGGTTACGAGGGGAAATTATATGTGCAACGCCAGAGACCCCTATCATCTCATATGTTGCCTGCTATAGTGAGACTAATGGTGCTGGGGATCAAGGAATCCGCCTTGATGCGCGCCCCCCAGAAATCCTCGTGAGCGAACCCAATTTGGGACCTGCCCCCACGGCATCATGATCTTCAAGGCGAAGGTGTTTCGACCTTTCCAGCCTAAGTCATGGCGGGAGTGCTAGTAGGTGAGATCAGGGACACTATCCCACCCCTCCCATGAAGTTCCATCTAATTGTACAACCCCATCACCCATATGTGAGTCATTCGGCCAAGCAACTACCATGTTCCTGCAACCATTGACATATCATCAGAGTGTATATATATATATATATATATATATATATATATATATATATATATATAAGTTCCAAACTGAACTTATAATTTCAAGAAAAATATTAATTCCTATCAAACCAGATGTTGTCAGCTCATCATATGTGAGTGCCTCTGGCGGTTTCCTGTAATACTCAATAATCATCAGTCACCAAGTTTCTTAGTGTTAGTCATTTTCATAACAAAATCATCAACATGACATAGTCAACCACATCATTGTTTATCGTGAACCAGAAGTAATGTAAGTAGACACATTCATCACAACTATTATCATCATACTGTCAATATAAAATACATATCCATCAAAGCCACCATCATCCTAACACCAACTAGGAAATGAACACATCCACTAATAGTAGAGTGAAGTGTCAGTATCCTCCACCCGAGGTCCTCAAATAATAATGTGTGAGCCTTAAGGCTAAATCATTGTTAATGTAAAATCAAGGTCATAAATCTAGAGTGGGGCACTACATACACCCCCCCCTTAATTTAAACTTCGTCCTGAAGTTTCAAACCATGGAAGTGGTGACATATCCATCAAAGGCATCATCATCGTAACATCAATAGAAAACATATCTATCCATAAAATCTATCATCATCATGATATCAATAGAAAACATGCATATCCATTAATGATGTCATCATCACAGTATCAATAAAGAACATATATAACCATCAAATCTGCTAATATTAGAGTCATGTGTATGGATCCTCAACCTGAGGTCCTCAAAGAAATAAGTGAATAAAGTATGAAGGATCAGTGTTCATCAACCAAAGTGGGGCACTACATATTCCTTTCTCCTTGTACAAAACCCCTTCTCCTCTCTGGGATTTCCTTTTTATCCTCAGAGGAAAGGTAACTGAAAATAGATGCTTTAGTATAACTACTCTGGAATCTTGGAAATTTTTACCCATCAGTTTATGGAAACCATGCCATAAAATAATTCTTTATTCAAAAGAAAATAAATCGCTTTCATAAATTGATTAACATACTCGTTAATCATGTTTTACTTAAAAAGTCAAATAAATGTATAATTTAAAGTAGCATAAAGAAATTAAATCATGGTGTTACATTGCCCCCTTCCTTATATCAATTCTTAATGTGCACATTATCAATTATATCTTATATTTTCAACTCTCGAACATTAGTTTTCCTTTATATATATATATATATATATATATATATATATATATATAAGTTTTCCTTTTTATATATATATATATATATATATATATATATATAACCTTTGAAAATTAGTATGTTTTTCAAAAATTAATGATTGATTAGTTGACCAAACATCCTTTAAACTTTGATATAAATTATGTAGATCCCATTTTCTTTTCTTCCAAATCCTTCAAAACATACTAATATTTGGGTAGAATTATGAGAGAGGAATGACCATCATTGTAATCCCAATACCACAATGTCTAGAAGATGCTTGGATGTTGAAATCTTGAATTCTTATAAGTAATTAAGGTCATTTAATAATCATTAATGCTTGATTAAAAATATATATAATCTAAACATTTTATGATTTTATTCTTTTTAATGTGTCAAATTTTTATTTTTATTTTTATTTTGGTTAAAATAAATCATTTTAACTTGAAATTCAATAAGATTAATTTTGGATTAATGAAATTATAAATAATAGTTGTTAACATTGCATAGTTTGGTTGCATTAGTGGTATTCTATGGTGCTAAATCCATTTATGTATTCGGAACAATAATTTTATCAATCCAAAAGTACAATTGTGGTAAATATTTTATGGTTGGATACCAAAGTGGTAAAATGGAAAAGTTTAAATATGTGATGGGTATTTGTAACATCTATGCCAGATATCATTTTCTAAAAGACATTTTACTTTTTACTAGACATTGAAGTTATTTTGATTATTTTATTAATTGATTAACAAGTATGTTAATCAGAAAATTATGAACTAAAGTTTCTCACTAGTAAATAAAATTTTAATAAAAAATTATGTTGTCATGAGTCTAATGGAAAAGTCTCCAAGATCCCAAAAGTAGTTGATAAAAGCAATTGTTGATAGTTACCTTTCCTCTGGGATAAAAGGAAAATCCTAGAGGAGGAAAGGGGTTATGTGCAGGAAAAAGAAAAAGAGATACAGCTAGAAAGCTGAAGATCAGAGTACCATAGCTGGAACAAGGACCAGTGGCTCTCTGTACCTGAAGGGAGAAGAGACTGGACAGGAATCTTGAGGTCTACATCCTTGGTAAGAAAATTATTGTTGTGAATCCTACTTGGGTGAGGAGCACAGGAGGAGTACAGGACGTCATCGCCTCACTCAAGGTTGGGCGTAATCCATCAGTCTAATCATGTGAGATAAGTAAATAGAATGTGTTTTTGTTAATCTTACTGTGAAAATTATAGTTAAACAGTCGTTAGAAATATTAATTAAGAAATCATAATTCGATAAGGACTGTGGAAAACAATTAGACTAGGGTTTCTACATTTCTTTGTTATGCTTATATATGTGTGTGTGTGTGTGTTACAGTCAAAAGTTCTGTGAAACATAAGGAAGATAGTATAAACCTAGAAACTTAATAGAATAGACAGGTTTGACAGTAAAGACCCGAGAGTGGAGGACATCTTCAGGTCTCTTTGATTGTCTGTCCCGTAATGGAATTCTAGCTATTACACAGACAATGGGAGAACATTCCCTTGAAGTGGTCCGGTCACCATACTAGAAATTAATAGAAGGGAAAAAAATTATAAATTGCATGATATAAAGAAAAATTGTAGAAACAGTGGAATTTTCATGTAACATAGAAGCTGTAGAAAACCAATTTCAGAAGCATAACATTACACACACAAATTTCTACAAGTCTGAACAGAAATTGTTGCATAGGATAACCTCTTAAAAGAATGTACGCCAAAAGATAGAGTATTTATTTTAAGGAAAAATATGAGACAAACTATAGGTCTATCTGAATAGTAACAATATAGTAAACTATATGCAAGATTCGGCTACTTAAATAGAAATATCCATGCAAGTGAGCAATTCAGGAAGTGATTATAAGGAAGGAAATAAAAATGAATGTGAACGCTACTAGCATAAGATATGAACCTCAAACTGGCGAAAAACAAATACATTTTCCATTACAATAGCTCTTATAAATAAATATATATATATCAAAGACAGAATTAGAAATTCGATACAGGACCCGTGGGTCTGAGTCATGAAATTAAGAGTATAACTGAAAGTATAAAGAAACTACATCGCTTCCATTATAAACAAAATTGTGTTTACAAATACATGTAGAATAAGTTTGCAAACCCTGCCGAGGAAGTAAACTAAATAACAGTCGAATAAACCCTTAAAAAGAGTATTGTTTTATATAACCTGATGAGAAGAAATCACTACAACCTGAAGGGTAAGACCCGGGCTTTAGATGGCTGCAAAAAAAAATCCCAAAAATACATTTAACAAACATATTGTCGTGCCAACAGAGTAGTGAAATCCCACATAGAAACTGGAGCCTCAATAGTGAAGAAAAACATTGAGGAGAGAAACCCTTTGATAGTGTATGCACCTGGATAGAGACAGAGAAGGATTTCTTAAGGCATGAAGTAGCCAAACAAATGAAAAGCCGAAAGAATGAACTGGTAAGAATGTAGTACCTATAATCAAATGCAAGGGGGTAAAGAGTATCCAGGCTCCTCGACCATTGACCTGCAAAAAAAATATTTAACCGAATGTTAAACCACGAGGAAGCAAGACCGGTGATATATAACACAAAGCTGACAAGATACCGAAGGAAAACCCTGAGCCAAAGGGAAGGAGTTATCGAGAAGACTTCTGCTGTAAATACCCTCTGCAAACATTTGATTTACACCAAAGATCCATGGCATCATTGATAACAGAGAAAATACTGGGAAAAACGCATGGAAGAACCCTTTTAGTTCTCTCATCGGATTGAACCCAAGATAGAACTTGCGGAACACAACAAGGAAAACCAGGAGAGTGCAGACAATGCATAAGACTCACGATATTTGAATACCAGCAATGCTAGAGTTGCAGAGCCCCAAGAGTAGCAGCAGCAAAGAACAATGAGTTAGTTAGGGTTTGGAAAGGGTAAGGGTCATACCCTAACAAACCCTTATGCAATATTCACCATCGAAGATATATCCCAGATCAATTAAGGAGATCACGCCAAGTGCCGAATAAGTCAAGATAATAATGACCAGTTAATCACCGTGATATGAATAACCAAACTTTGTAAATAATACTTGTAACAATATTTAAGGCACAGAATAATTTCTAAGTACAAAGGGTTAATTTTGTAATAGTTTCCGACGGAAATCTAATGTATCACATCCGATAAAATAACCATAATGTGATTATATAATCTATGCATTGAGTGTAGGTACAATGATGTGGCTAACACATAAGTGAGACAACTATTGTGTGCGAAAATATTGTTCAGTTTTTTATTGTATGTTGTACATTTTAAATTCATTTATCATAAGATAATTAAGACCGCAATCTGCTTCAGTTCCCAAGAATTATAGTATTATCATTTACCAGGGTAGAGTAAGGTAATTAGGATGAGTTATGTGACTATGTATAAAAAAAATAATTATGTAAGTTAAAGTTATAATGTAGATGTACATTACAGGTGGTGTTGTCGATCCTAGAGACAACCTAGAGTTGTGATAGACCAGTGCCTAGGACATCTTAGCATAGCAAGGAGCGTATAATATGGTGTATGAAGTTGTCAGCTTTAGCTCACATGCTATCTCCTGTAAACAGGGAAATAAACTAGAATGGGACCAGACTCTCAGAAACTGACACAGGAAATGAGATACTGCAGAGACAAGATGTAGAACTCTAATACAAAAGCAACAGACAATTCAGAGACAGTTTACTGCAAAGTGGGCCAGTTCATGTAATATGTCACATATATCGATTATCAGAAGGTATATGTAATGAAAGAAATGTTGAGGAGATATTAGCTAACATTGAGCTGATACCCAGATATACAATACCATCATGCATGGGCTTACCAATCTAAGAATCCATACATGACAATAGCATTTTAAAAGCACCCTCCCAAAGAAGCTAATATAGCAGAAATACGGTTTAGATGAATAATGGAACAGAATATCATGCATGACCCATATTTAAAGCCTTGACTGATCCGAGCATGGGCATCGACTAGGATGAATCCATACCAAAAATCAGTGAGCCACTCGCATTCCAAAAACATGATACAGGAAACATGGATGAAATGATATGATATATTAAAATAACACATAAGAGAAAGTTACAGACTGTGAAATACCAAAGACCAGAATCCTCTTTAACAGATAGAACTCCTCCTCACTGAGACCCTATGGGCTCTGAGCCTTCTTACAAGAGCTTTACAAAATGTATACAAAAATCCTTTCACTGCATAATTTTCTGATAAAATCTGGAACCCTCAATAATCTGTTCTTCCGGGGTTTTATAGAGAAAAAGAAAACCTCATAAATGAAGTGGGTGATGAACCATTAATAAAGACAGGGTGGCGGAAACGTGCACGCCCATGCTGCTCGATGACTTTGTAATGTTGTATGTACTCTGTGATCTTCTTTCTGAAATAAATGCTCTGGGTGAAAGTCTCTTCAGGGACACGGTATAGAAATAGAAACCTTATGGGCGGTCTTTCCTTCCTGGAGAGAAAATTCTACTGAAATAAAACCTTGAGGGCATTGTTTTCTGTGCATTGTACCCTCTGCCTTCTCAATCCTGAATTAAGCTTTAAAACCTTCAACGTCGAACGCTGAATTCCTCAATCATCCACTGATCTTCCTCTGCTGCTCCATTAATGTTTTCATCTGTGAAATCGGCGCCTTGAATGTCCCTGTAGAGTTTGAAAAATTTTAATCCTACACCTTTTATGGAAGTCTTGTCGATTTACATTCTTAGGCCT
The DNA here is from genome assembly GCA_034641835.2 of Pinus albicaulis. Lineage (NCBI taxonomy): Eukaryota > Viridiplantae > Streptophyta > Pinopsida > Pinales > Pinaceae > Pinus > Pinus albicaulis. Next base: position 701,477,169 of record CM076575.1, read on the forward strand.
TTCTTCATAATTCAGCTCCGAAAAATGGTCCTTTCTTGCGCCCTCTGCTTCTGTAATGGAGGCTGTGAATTATGGCGTCTTTCCGCCGCTGTGAACCTGCAAAACCCACAAACACGTTAAAGAAAACCAATTCATGGGGACAGCGATGCAGTGGGAATTATATTGTAGAAACGCGGCATGATGAGATGGCGGAAGAGCGAGAGGTGACGATGAAAAATGCAGTGCAACAATGGCGGACGGGTTGGCCAAAGTTATAATGCAAACACTAGAATATAACAGATGAATGGAAAATATATATGGCGGAGGGAAAAATGCGATAAACACGTGGGACGATGACATGGAGGGGGACAGAGTCAATGGCAGGATATGTAGATGATCTGGACCGTTCGATTTCAAAACGAGATCGACGGTCGAAAACGCATCGGAGGGCAATGAGACAGTGGGCCAAGGGCACAGTTGACATGGACTAACCCTCGTGCAGCTTCGGAGTACAACAACCGTTAGATGAAGACCTTCAGATCGGACAGCTATCATGAATATCGCGTCGTGACTTTGATCGAACAATAATGCGCGATGAACTGCGGTTTTGGAGCCGTACGCTGGGATGCGTGGCAAACACTGTATGGAATCGCTGGCCAAACAAGAATTACCGCCCAACGCCGAAAGGTGGTGCGATACATACCACCTGGTTTTGGAGTAGCGTGCTGCGAAGCCACTGGAGTGGGTGAGCTTCTGACCGTTGATCTGCAAGCTAATTGGACGGTGGACAGATTATCAAAGTTGTGAACTGAGTGGGTTCCGGGCGCGATGAAGCATTGCGAATGTCGTCCGATCGGTATAGATCGATGGTTATAAACGCGCCCAATATGTTTCTGTGGTAAGCGCTTATAGGGCCAGCGCCCGGTTCTGGCTTTCGGTCATGTGGAGGAAAAGGAGCAGAGGGGCTAGGCCGAAAGGGGCTAAGGCCTGATATATTTTCAAAAGTGGGTTTTTCAGCCTTTTTATGCAATTTTGAGGCTGAGAGAAGGCAACGATAGGCGGATAATGGATTTTTTTTAGGCCCACCAAAAAGGGATTGCTTGTCAAAGATTCAATGGGGGCTGAAATGATCAACATCGGCTCCATCTGGGGATGGCACGTTCATCCCTGAACATGTCGAGAACCTCGCAGACCATCAGATACTCTTCTGTGTGAACTCTGCCTTTCGGCACCTCTACCTTTCACTTCATGATTCATCACGACACCCATATTATTCAAACAAAAACAAAAAGGAAACTAATATACAATATAATACATTAGGCTGCCTTTGCCTGAATCAGAACTGAAATTAGGGCTTGAGAAATTGACCATTTACAGGGGTGTCAAGTGAGTCTCCCTGTAAATTCTCCAGCTTGAAAGTGTTATTACCTCCCTGTTCCACAATTTTGAAGGGGCCGAACCAAATTGGATCGAATTTACCATATTTTCCTTTTTCAGCCCTCCTGATGTCCCATCTGAGCACTAGATCACCAATTTTCAGATTCCGGTCCTTAGCATGCTAATCAAAAAGGTATTTCATCTTCTCCTGATACTCTGTCAGCTTCTGATTCACCTGATTGCGTGTTTCTTCCAATTCCACCAGTTGGTTTGTCCTCCTGGTCATATCATTAGGCTCTTCTTGTCTTTCCTGCATGAATCCGGCTACTGGTAGGGCTAATTGAATAAGAAACACTGTTGCCATCCCATATACCAATTCATAGGGGGATTTCCCAGTTGCTCTCTTGCTGGTGATTCTATTGGCCCACAGGGAAAACTTCAGCTGGGAATCCCAATTTTTCTGGTTTTCATTTATAGTCTTCTTCAATGCCCTTACCAGGGTTTTATTGGAAGACTCTACCAAGCCATTCCCCTGTGGATAATAGGCTGTAGAGTGACTTATTGTGATATTATATTGCTGGCAGAAGCTCACAAATTTTGCAGACTTAAAAGCCTGTGCATTATCAATCACTATTCTGGCAGGACAACCAAACCTGGATATGATGTTTTCCTCCATGAACTTTATGATCATAGTATATGTAGCATTCCTTGCAGGTATGGCTTCCACCCATTTGGTGAAATAATCAGTGGTTGTTAAAATCCACTTATGTTGACCACTTGATGGGGGATGCATCTCACCTATAAAATCAATTCCCCATTGTTTGAAAGTTTCATCTACGTGCACGGGAATCATGGGAAGAGCCGCTATCTTCTGTCTTTCAGAAAATTTCTGACATTTCTCACATGCTCTAACCTCGACAAAAACATCTCCAAAAAGCTTGGGCCAATAGAAACCAGCCTTCAGGATTTTATGCGCAGTGTCCCTCCAGCTGTAGTGACCCCCACAAATTCCTTCATGAAACTCTGCTATAATACTCTCTACCTCATCCTATATGAGACACAGGAGTAAGATGCCTGAGGGATCTCGCCAGTATAGTCAGCCATTGGTGACTAGGTACTTATGGGATTTCAATATCAAAGTTCTATATTTAGCTTTATCACAGCTTGGTGGGCAGCTGAGTGTGAGGAGATATTCTACTATCTCTTTGTACCACTGACTGGTGAGGTACTTTATATGTGTTCCAGGAGTAGCTACCCCGATTCCCTGTCGCTTTTCTTTCTCTTCAGATTCCTCATTTGCTATTATGGACAATTTTACGCCCAAAGCTTGATAGTTTGATTCAGATAAGATTTTGGCGAGCCCCTGTCCTTTGATCAGCTTAGTAGGACGGATGTCTAATTCATACTCCTGTATCTTGGCAATCCACTTCCCCCTTTTTCCTTCACTATCCCCCTGAATGAGGATATCTTTTACAGCAGCTGTAGGCACAAATGCAGTGATATGTGACTGTAAGATATATACGCGAAATGCTTTGAGGGATTTCACTAGGGCGTATGCTTGCTTTTCCAATATGTTGTACTTTAATTATGCATCACAGAGCACTTGACTGAAAAAGGCAATAGGCTGCTCATACCCTTCCTCATTTTTCTGTAATAAAACTCCTGTTATCGTATGAGGTGATGCAAAAGAAAAGATCATGAAAGGTTTATCATAATCTGGTCCAACCAACACAGGGGCTTATGCAAAAACATTTTTTATTCTGGTAAATGCCTCTCGTGATTCCTGGGACCATTTAACTTCATTATTCTTCTTCAGCATGTACATTATATGCCTAACTATTTCAGCATAGTTAGGAATAAACCTTCTTAGGAAATTGATGCGCCCTAGGAATACCTGTACTTATTTCTTATTTCTGGGAAAAGCAATACCCTTTATGACTTCTACCCTCTTAGGATCTATCTTCACCGCGTCTTTAGTCACAATGTGTCCCAAAAGCTTTCCCTCTTCTAATGAAAATAAAGACTTTTGAGGATTGAGGGAAAGACCATACCTTCTGCATTTCTCAAAGGTTCTACGTAGATGCTCAATATGCTTAGTATCATTCTTTGAAAATACAGTGATGTCATCAAGGTAGACTACTAGGAATTTATCTTGCTCCCCAACAAAAGCAATGTCCATCGCCCTTTGAAAAGTGGCCCCTGCATTAATCAATTCAAAAGGCATCCTGGCATACATAAATGTACCCCATGGTGTGGTGAAAGCAGTCTTCTTTTGATCCTCTAGAAGTACAGCCACCTGGTTATAACCAGAGAATCCATCCATCATTTACATCCTAGAAGATCCAACCACCCTCTTCAAGATGTGATCCATCTTAGGCAGTGGATAATTATCCTTTAAGGATGCTCTGTTTAAATTTCTAAAATCCACACACAGCCTCATTTCTCCATTCTTCTTTCGTACAGGGACAAGGTTTGCCACCCATTCAGAGTACCTCAATGGTACAATTATTTTGGCCTTCAACAGCTTCTTAATTTCCTTCTCAATAGCAGGCAGCAGCAGGGGATTTATTTGTCTGAGCTTCTGCTTATGGGGCTTTGCATCTGCCTTCAGTGGGATTTTGTGTTGCATGATACTGATACCAAAAGTTTTCAAGTCCTGTTAGGACCATGCAAACACATCTCTGTAAGACTAAAATAATTTCTGATATAGCCTTTTATATTCTCCTGGGATCTTTTTGGACAATTTTACGATCTTGGGATCAGCCTCAGTACCCAAATTCAGGTCTTCTACCTGATTCTCTTCTGCCACTTTACTTGGCTGCAGTGGGACATCATTCGTGTCAAATAATATTTCTAAAGACACCAGCCCTCTAGGTATAATGTTTCCCTTTAACTGCAACACCTTATTACCAGCCACGTTCTCCTCCCAATTTCTTTCTAAATTATCTTCAGACTCTACCTCTTCTTCATCGGCATCAATCTCCATATTGGAGAATTCTCCCATTGTTTCCAGGAATCTCTTCATCTTCAAATACTTGCCATTGTTTGATGTTATCTAGGATTGAAGGCCGATAACGCACCTCGACTTCATATCTTAAAAGAGGGTTCTGAGGTGGTCTAAATGTACTAGCAGCTACAGCAAGGGAATCAGCCATCCTATTATGTTCTCGGGGCATGAACTGGATATTGAATGCCAAGAAGAAATTTTCTACCATGTCCCAAACTTCATTCCTATAAGCCCTTAGCCTAGGATGCTTAGTCTAGCACTAATTCCTGACTTGTCTGACCACTAGTTCTGAATCTCCCAGAATTTTTAAGCTTTGTATGTTCATATTCCTGGCTGTCTGCAGTCCTATCAGAAGTGCTTCATATCCAGCCACATTATTAGTGGCTTCATATTCTAGCTTGAAGGACAATGGAACCCACCTTCCTATAGGAGAAATCAATAATATTCCAGCTCCATTACCTTCTCTTGAATTTTCTCCATCAAAATGGAGTGTCCAGATTCCTGCTTCATGGCTCTCTAAGTGCTGCTCAGTCTTGATTTGACAGAAGGATGGCTCATGAGCATAATCTTGATCTTCTTCCAGCATCAAGCATGAAAAATCTCCTTCCTTACTGTAGACTGGTGAATTAACAGAGTTATCTGCCTTGGTCACCATCTTGACAAATCTAGTCTCCCTGTACAACCTCCTCTCTTGGCCACCAAAAACTAGGATAGTTGCATATGTTAAATCCATCTTGAGTGATCCACCGATTTTTGTTCCCCAAGACCTTGACAGCAACATACCAAAACGAGCTAGGATGTCAGCCACCACGATGTCCATTACCACACTTTTAGGTGGGATTTGGGCCAAATTAACCACCAAATCCTTGATCATCCCCAAGCATTTAACTCTTTTGGAGTCAAATGAATAAAGGTCCTTGTATGGTCGGGTGATTTGTAATCCTAGTTGTTCCATGACTGACAGAGGTATAAGATTATGGGAAGCTCCAGAATCTAACAGAAAATTATGTAATAGCAGGTCATGAATCACTAGAGACACATAAAAGGGAGGAGTATAAGCATCTAATTCCTCAACATGTGGACCGAAAACAACCATGGGTCTTTCTTCTTGAAGGTTGAGGCTATCTGGAGTGAGTGTTGCTTCTGGAGGGAGCATGAATGAGGTGACTTGGGATTGATATGCATGTTGCTTTAATAGTTCAGTCAAGGGGACTGGAATTTTGACTTTTTCAAGTTCCTTTTGCAAACTGAAAATAGGAGAAGACTTTTCTATTGCAAGTTATTTTGACTCTTTATTTTCAGCTGGGGGTTTTATTTCTTTTGACATGGACTTGGCATTAGAGGGACTAACTGCCTTTGAAGTGGAAGGGATTTGATCATTAGACTGCAAAGGTTTGTTTAGAGATTCCTTACCTTTGTCTATGACTTTCTACCCTGTTGATTCCTTCTGAGCAGGTGCATTTTTCTGGGGAGGCTCCTCTTCTTGATCTTGAGTACGAGTCCTCTTCCTAGAAGATCTGAGATCATATCTTCTATTGAAATGTGCTTGCATGAAATCAGTAAATTGTTTACAACAATGATCAATTTCTGCTTCTTCTGTGTCTCTGGTCTTTTCTTCCTCTTGTAATGGGCACTCAGCTCCATCATCTTCTTGCAGAGGGTATTCTTCTTCATCACTATTTGAAAAGGCAAGATTTGCATCCTCCAGTCCATAGGCAGCGTCTTCAGCAGAATCATCTACTGGACCTTCTAAGTGCAATGGGTGTGGTACTTGATCTTGTTGTTCTTTTGATTCCCTTGGCAATATTTGCAGGGGTGGTCTTCTGTACTGAGGATTGTAACCTTTGTTTGGAGCATTCTGGAAATTCTTGAAGGCTGAGTTCTTGGCTTCCAATTCAAGCTTGACCATTTTCTTAATCAATTTACTCATTTCTTCCATTTTGTCATTGGTTGAGTCTCTATCTTGGTTAAAGGTAGATACCTCTTCTTTTCCCCTTCTTCTAGTATCTTGTTCACCTTTTCCCTTTGATTTGCCAGTGGAGGAAAAATTTGCCTTAATTTCTAGTGCATCTGACTGAGCATCATCCAGAGTAGCAGGCTTTCTTTCTCTGAGAGAGAAACCAAATTCTAAATCAAAGGCTGCTACAAAAACAACTTTAGCAGCAGTTTGATGAGGTTTCATATCAACAGGGAGACTCAGATACAATTTATTAAATCTCCTGATAAATTCTGACACCCCTTCATTATGTCTCTTCTTGAGTGTATTAAACTCAGTCAGACATTGTCCATGATCTTTCTTCTCCCCCCATTTTTTTAGAAAAGTATCTTCCATATTATCCCAAGTGGTGATAGAACGACCTACCAATGTCTTAAACCATTTTCTAGCTTCACCATCAACAGACTGGACAAAAAGCTTTAAGACCACATCTAAATGTTCAACATTAAAGTTCTATGAAAAGGAGCAGAAAGTCTCAAGATGTTTTTGAGCATCAATCTCATTTTCCCCATTGAATCTGGGCAAGATCTTCAGATAATCTTGGGGCATATCATTCAACACTTGAGGTAATGCCAGAGGAGCATATTTATTTAGCAAGAAGCCTGGAACATTTTCCATTGGAGGGGGTGGAGGTAGTGCAAAAGTTTGATGAGTAAGAGGAGGAGGAGGAGGTGGACGTGGAGTATGAATAATAATGGGAATATACTCAACTGCAGCTTGAGGTGTTGAGGGGAATAATGGTCTGTTAACAACAGATACTTCAGTGACTTCCTTGACCTCTTCGACCTCAGGAGTAGGATGAAGACTGTCTTCAAATTGGACACCTCCTCGAGGTGGACTATCAGAATAGTAATCGGTATCTCCGACAGTATAGTTAGGAACTTGCAATTGAGAATCTTGAGAGGATGGGGATGGCAAATCTTCTTGAGAAAATTCGAGAATCACAGAATGGACTGATTTTCTTTCCCTCCAATTTCTTCTATGTATGATCTTTTCAGGGTCAGACACTGAAGGTGTCTTTGGCTTAGACGTATCTGACCTCAGGTGTGGCTTACGAGGAGCCAGGACTGCAAATAGATTTATCAAAAGAACAAATGTGGAGTCGCCAAGGTGAGGGATCTACAACTCTCAACTCTCTGTGCTCACCTACTTAGAGAGTGAATATGATTTTTCGAGGCCCAGGGATTTTGATTTTCTTAACTTCGTTCCCCGGCAACGGCGCCAGAAATATGTTGTCGATCCTAGAGATAGCCTAGAGTTGTGATAGACCAGTGCCTAGGACATCTTAGCATAGCAAGGAGCATATAATATGATGTATGAAGTTGTCAGCGTCAGCTCACATGCTATCTCCTGTAAACAGGGAAATAAACTAGAATAGGACCAGACTCTCAGAAACTGACACAGGAAATGAGATACTGCAGAGACAAGATGTAGAACTCTAATACAAAAGCAACAGACAATTCAGAGACAGTTTACTGCAAAGCGGGCCAATTCAAGTAATATGTCACAGATATCAATTATCAGAAGGTATATGTAATGAAAGAAATGTTGAGGAGATATTAGCTAACATTGAGCTGATACCCAGATATACAATACCATCATGCATGGGCTTACCAATCTAAGAATCCATACATGACAATAGCATTTTAAAAGCACCCTCCCAAAGAAGCTAATATAGCAGAAATACGATTTAGATGAATAATGGAACAGAATATCATGCATGACCCATATTTAAAGCGCTTGACTGATCCGAGCATGGGCATCGACTAGGATGAATCCATACCAAAAATCAGTGAGCCACTCGCATTCCAAAACATGATACAGGAAACATGGATGAAATGATATGATATATTAAAATAACACATAAGAGAAAGTTACAGACTATGAAATACCAAAGACCAGAATCCTCTTTAACAGATAGAACTCCTCCTCACTGAGACCCTATGGGCTCTGAGCCTTCTTACAAGAGCTTTACAAAATTTATACAAAAAGCCTTTCACTGCATAATTTTCTGATAAAATCTGGAACCCTCAATAATCTGTTCTTCCGGGGTTTTATAGAGAAAAAGAAACCTCATAAATGAAGTGGGTGATGAACCATTAATTTGCTTCATAAAGACAGGGTGGCGGAAACGTGCACGCCCATGCTGCTCGATGACTTTGTAATGTTGTATGTACTCTGTGATATTCTTTTTGAAATAAATGCTCTGGGTGAAAGTCTCTTTAGGGACACAGTAGAGAAATAGAAACCTTATGGGCGGTCTGTCCTTCCTGGAGAGAAAATTCTGCTGAAATAAAACCTTGAGGGCATTGTTTTCTGTGCATTGTACCCTCTGCCTTCTCAATCCTAAATTAAGCTTTAAAATCTTCAACGCTGAACGTTGAATTCCTCAATCATCCACTGATCTTCCTCTGTTGCTCCATTAATGTTTTCATCTGTGAAATCGGCGCCTTGAATGTCCCTGTAGAGTTTGACAAATTATAACCCTGCACCTTTAATGGAAGTCTTGTCGATTTACATTATTAGGCCTTTCTTCATAATTCAGCTCCGAAAAATGGTCCTTTCCTGTGCCCTCTGCTTCTGTAATGGAGGCTATGAATTATGGCGTCTTTCCGTCGCTATGAACCTGCAAAACCCGCAAACACGTTAAAGAAAACCAATTCATGGGGACGACGATGTAGGGAATGATAGTGTAGCAATGCGGCATGATGAGATGGCGGAAGAGCGATAGGTGACAATGAAAAATGCAGTGCAACAATGGCGGACGGGTTGGCCAAAGTTATAATGCAAACACAAGAATATAACAGATGAATGGAAAATATATATGGCGGAGGGAAAAATGCAATAAACACGTGGGACGATGACGTGGAGGGGGACCGAGTCAATGGCAGGATATGCAGATGATCTGGACCGTTCGATTTCAAAATGAGATCGACGGTCGAAAACGCATCAGAGGGCAATGAGACGGTGCGCCAAGGGCACAGTTGACATGGACTAACCCTCGTGCAGCTTCAGAGTACGACAACCGTTGAATGAAGACCTTCAGATCGGACGACTATCATGAATATCGCGTCGTGACTTTGATAAAACAATAATGTGCGATGAACAGCGGTTTTGGAGCCGTACGCTGGGACGCGTGGCAAACACTGTATGGAATCGCTAGCCAAACAAGAATTACCACCCAATGCTGAAAGGCGGTGTGATACATACCACCTGGTTTTGGAGTAGCGCGCTGCGAAGCCACTGGAGCGGGTTAGCTTCTAACCGCTGATCTGCAAGCTAATTGGACGGTGGACAAATTATCAAAGCTGTGAACTGAGTGGGGTTCGGGCGCGATGAAGCATTGCGAATGTCGTCCGATCGGTATAGATCGATGGTTATAAACGCACCCAATATGTTTCTGCGGTAAGCGCTTATAGGGCCAGCGCCCAGTTCTGGCTTTCGATCACGTGGAGGAAAAGGAGCAGAGGGGCTAGGCCAAAAGGGGCTAATGCCTGATATATTTTCAAAAGTGGGTTTTTCGGCCTTTTTATGCAATTTTGAGGCTGAGAGAAGGCAACGATAGGCGGATAATGGATTTTTTTAGGCCCACCAAAAAGGGATTGCATGTCAAAGATTCAATGGGGGCTGGAATGATCAAATGTTGTTGATCTTAGAGACAGCCTAGAGTTGTGATAGACCAGTGCCTAGGACATCTTAGCATAGCAAGGAGCGTATAATATGATGTATGAATTTGTCAGCTTCAGCTCACATGCTATCTCCTGTAAACAAGGAAATAAACTAGAATGGGACCAGACTCTCAGAAAATGACACAGGAAATGAGATACTGCAGAGACAGGATGTAGAACTCTAATACAAAAGCAACAGACAATTCAGAGACAGTTTACTACAAAGCGGGCCAGTTCAAGTAATATGTCACAAATATCAATTATCAGAAGGTATATGTAATGAAATAAATGTTGAGGAGATATTAGCTAACATTGAGCTGATACCCAGACATACAATACCATCATGCATGGGCTTACCAATCTAAGAATCCATACATGACAATAGCATTTTAAAAGCACCCTCCCAAAGAAGCTAATATAGCAGAAATACGGTTTAGATGAATAATGGAACAGAATATCATGCATGAGCCATATTTAAAGTGCTTGACTGATCCGATCATGGGCATCGACTAGGATGAATCCATACCAAAAATCAGTGAGCCACTCGCATTCCAAAACATGATACAGGAAACATGAATGAAATGATATGATATATTAAAATAACACATAAGAGAAAGTTACAGACTGTGAAATACCAAAGACCATAATCCTCTTTAACAGATAGAACTCCTCCTCACTGAGACCCTATGGACTCTGAGCCTTCTTACAAGAGATTTACAAAATGTATACAAAAAGCCTTTCACTGCATAATTTTCTGATAAAATCTGGAACCCTCAATAATCTGTTCTTCCGGGGTTTTATAGAGAAAAAGAAAACCTCATAAATGAAGTGGGTGATGAACCATTAATTTGCTTCATAAAGACAGGGTGGCGGAAACGTGCATGCCCATGCTGCTCGATGACTTTTTAATGTTGTACGTACTATATGATCTTCTTTATGAAATAAATTCTGTGGGTGAAAGTCTCTTCAGGGACACGGTAGAGAAATAGAAACCTTATGGGCAGTCTGTCCTTCCTGGAGAGAAAATTTTGCTGAAATAAAACCTTGAGGGTATTTTTTTCTGTGCATTGTACCCTCTGCCTTCTCAATCTTTAATTAAGCTTTAAAATCTTCAACGTCGAACGCTGAATTCCTCAATCATCCACTGATCTTCCTCTGCTGCTCCATTAATGTTTTCATCTATGAAATTGGCACCTTGAATGTCCCTGCAGAGTTTGACAAATTTTAACCCTGCACCTTTAATGGAATTCTTGTCGACTTACATTCTTAGGCCTTTCTTCATAATTCAGCTCTGAAAAATGGTCCTTTCCTGCGCCCTCTACTTTTGTAATGGAGGCTGTGAATTATGGCGTCTTTCCGCCGCTGTGAACCTGCAAAACCCGCAAACACGTTAAATAAAACCAATGCATGAGGATGGTGATGCAGTGGGAATGATAGTGTAGCAACGCGGCATGATGAGATGGCGGAAAAGCGAGAGGTGACGATGAAAAATGCAGTGGAACAATGGCGGACGGGTTGGCCAAAGCTATAATGCAAACACTAGAATATAACAGATGAATGGAAAATATATATGGTGGAGGGAAAAATGCGATAAACACGTGGGACGATGACATGGAGGGGGACGGAGTCAATGGCAGGATATGCAGATGATCTGGACCGTTCGATTTCAAAACGAGATCGACGGTCGAAAACGCATCGGAGGGCAATGAGACGGTGGGCCAGGGGCATAGTTGACATGGACTAACCCTCATGCAGCTTCAAAGTACGACAACCGTTGGATGAAGACCTTCAGATCGGACGACTATCATGAATATCGCGTCGTGACTTTGATCGAACAATAATGTGCGATGAACGGCGGTTTTGGAGCCGTACGCTGGGACACGTGGCAAACACTGCATGGAATCGCTATCCAAACGAGAATTACCGCCCACCGCCGAAAGGCGGTGCGATACATACCACCTGGTTTTGGAGTAGCGCGCTGCGAAGCCACTGGAGTGGGTGAGCTTCTGACTGTTGATCTGCAAGCTAATTGGACGGTGGACATATTATCAAAGCTGTGAACTGAGTGGGGTCCGGGCGCGATGAAGCTTTGCGAATGCCATCCGATCGATATAGATCGATGGTTATAAACGTGCCCAATATGTTTCTGCAGTAAGCGCTTATAGGGCCAGCGCCCGATTCTGGCTTTCGATCACGTGGAGGAAAAGGAGCAGAGGGGCTAGGCCGAAAGGGGCTAAGGCCTGATATATTTTCAAAAGTGGGTTTTTCGGCCTTTTTATGCAATTTTGAGGCTGAGAGAAGGCAACGATAGGCGGATAATGGATTTTTTCAGGCCCACCAAAAATGGATTGCTTGTCAAAGATTCAATGGGGGCTGAAATGATCAACAGGTGGTATCACAGCCAAGTTCAAAAGCTGGGACCAATTAGGGTCACCTGAATAACAAATGATGTGTATGAATGTGCACAGAACCAAAGAACAACTAATTAAGAAGAATAAGAAGGGGATCAGTGTATCAAACACCCAGGGTTACAGGGCAGACTCATCCCCAGGCCAACCCAGAAATGAATCCAGAAATGTGGGTGCAGCTTAGTATTGATCAACACCAGCAAACCAGTAGACTACTAGAAGAAAAATAGAGTCAAACTCATAGATTGTTGGATATTGTGCAGCAACTCCAAACATAAATGGCTAGAGTGTGAAGTAATAATGACAGACTGATGAGAGAACAAGAAAGAATACTCAAGAGTCTTTCGGATAAGCAAAATCATCCCACCGCACAGCCCAAACTGGAAAGGGGAACCCACCTACAAAATGAACAGCAACAACACATACGTGATGATCCTGAAGGAAGTCGCCCCCAGCGAAGCAACAAAAGTAGAACCTATATTGAATCTGAATCTGGAAACACTTCTGACCAGCAAGAACTAAAAAAGCAGAAGGTGGAATTACAAGGTGAATTCTGTAAGATTAAGCCTCCCACATTCGATGGAGAAGATGAGGAAATGGCGGAAGCTTGGACCATTAACATGAATAAATATTTTCAAGTATATGAGTATGACAGTAAATTAAAGGCCAGATTGGCAATTTATCAATTACGAGAACATGCTATGTTATGGTGGGAAGAAGTGAAGAATGTGCGTGGAATCGAGGACCAGAATGTAACCTGGGATGAATTTGAAAAATATTTTAAGGATAAGTACCTCACAAAACTATTTTATGACGAAAAAATAGGGATTTTAATGATTTGGGGCCAAGTCAACTATCCATGGATGAATTTATCACTAAGTTCACTTCCCTGCTAAGATATGTACCATACTTGAAGGATGAGAAGGCTAAAGTACAACGCTTTTTAAGTAGTTTTCCTGCTCATATGAAAGAAATAATTTAATTTTTGGGACCCAAGACAATGGACGATGTCATTCGTAAGGCAAGAATGTGTTATCAGCAGTCCAAGGCTAAAGGAGAAAATGGAAAAAATTGGCCACCCAAGAAAGGGCAGAAAAGCTCTTCAAGTTTCAAAAATAACAGAGTTGGAAATTTCAAAACTGCTGCAAGAAATTCAGCAAATAAGCCTTTTGGGAAAAACTAGCAGAGGGCCAAATGGATAGCCGAGGACCAACCCACTGAAGCATGCAGTAAACCTGATCATAGTCAAATACAAAAACCACCATTACAATGTTGGGGATGCGGAGAGGCACACTATTATAAAAATCGCCCACATCGTGGGAGGAACGAAATTGCAGCCAACGTGCAAGAAACATCTACTGTGGGTGATGTGGCGCAAAATATACCCAGAATCAATGTTGCATTAGAATACCGACAAGCGGAATACCATCCAACCATGATAGAATTATAAGTTAAGACACAAACCCATGCTGTATCTGTTTTGGTTGATCCTGGTGCTAGTTTAAGCTATGCAGACCCCAGAATTGTGGAAAAATGTGCCTTACAAAGTCAAAAGTTTAAACACTCATGGCTAGTTCAGCTGGCCACAGGAACCAAGCGTAAGGTTCATGCTAAAGTGTCGAATTGTTCCCTGGACATTGGGGATCAAAATATAAAGGTGGAATTAAACATTCTACCCTTAGGCTCCTATGATATACTATTGGGAATGGACTAGTTGGAAGCACACTGGTCCTTGGTAGACTATAAGGACAAGATTATATACTTCAAAGTTGAAGATGGAACCCACCAAGAGCTGAAAGGAATAAATAAGCCATTGAAATTTTGACCCGATACAACATCCGAGTTAAGAAAATGCATTAGGAAGGGATGCCAAATTTATGCAATTCAGGTCGGATTTGCTAACTCAAAAGATAAAACTCCCATGCTTGAAAATATACCGGTGGTGCAAGAATTCTTGGATGTATTTCCAAAAAACATACCAGGGCTACCACCTAATAGAGATATAGATTTTACCATTGAACTTATGCCAAGGGCAGCATCAGTTTCACAAGCCCCTTACCGAATGAGTGTACCTGAGTTAACAGAATTAAAGTTGTAGTTACAAGAATTGTTGGATAAAGGATATATCCATCCGAGTGTGTCACCTTGGGGGGCACAAGTACTATTTGTGAAGAATAAGGATGGAACCATGAGGATGTGCATGGACTACCGACAGCTAAATAAACTGACTGTGAAAAACAAATATCCTTTACCTCGAATAGATGATTTGTTCGAATAAGTAAAAGGGGCGACAGTATTTTTAAAGATATATTTAAGATCTGGGTATCATCAGATAAGAATAAAGGATGAAGACATTTACAAAACAACATTTCGAACCAGGTATGGACATTATGAATTTTTGGTCCTACCGTTTGGCTTGACCAATGCACCTGCAACATTTATGACCTTAATGCATGGCATATTTCACCCCTATCTAGATAAGTTTGTTTTGATCTTTATAGATAATATATTGATCCACTCAAAGAATGTGGAGGAGCATAAATAGCATCTACGCATAGTACTGAAAATGTTGAGGGACAGCCAGTTGTACGCCAAATTTATCAAGTGTGATTTTTACAAGGAACAAATGCAATATTTGGGCCACGTTATTTCGGTAGAAGGGATAGAAGTGGATCCCGAAAAGATAAAAACTATTATGGAATGGAAGGTACCTAAAAATGTGGCGGACATACGATATTTCATGGGGCTTGCTGGTTACTACTAGTGCTTCATAGAAGGCTTTTCAAAAATAGAATTTCCTATAACTTCCTTGCAGCACAAGGGGCAAGTATTCAAATGGACCAATGAATGCCAAGTCAGTTTTGAGAGGCCGAAACAATTATTAACTTCAGCTCCTGTTCTGAAGGTTGTAGACCCAAATCTGGAATTTGAAGTTTGCACTAATGCAAGTAAAGAAGGCATGGGAGCAGTGTTGTCCCAAAATGGAAAGGTGGTGGCATATGAATCTCGAAAATTAAAAGACCATGAACAACGCTACTCAGCTTACAATTCGGAATTAAAATTTGTGGTACATGCGCTCAATATCTGGAGACATTACCTCTTGGGTAAAAGATTTTTGCTGAAAAATGCCACAGCAGTTTAACCAACTATTTTAAACAAGAAGATCTGAACGCTCGCCAGGCTAGGTGGAATGCATTCCTGAGCGAATTTTATTTTGAAATGTAACCCGTAAAAGGAAAAGAAACTCGGGTTGCCGACGCATTAATTCGGAAGTTGCATCATGTATATGAACTATATTTCAATAGTGTGGAGTTCAAATTTTAGTAACAAATAAAGGAAGTCGCGATAAAAGATCCTGAGTACCAGTTTCTCTGGCAGCAAGCGCGGGACACTGAAGTGCAAGGGAAATTGTCAGAATACATTGTTAATGGAGAACAACTATTAGTCTTTCGATAAAAGGACTGATTCTCAATGAATATCACAGAAGCTCATATGCCGGACATCCAAGATATCAAAAAATGTTAACAGCCATCAGAAAGAACTATTTTTGGCCTGGTATGCGCAAAGATATTGCAGAGTATTTGACCAAGTGTTTAGAATGCTTGTAGGTGAAATTTGAGCATCTACATCTAGTCGGCTTATTACAACCCATACCAGTACCTGAGTGGAAGTGGGAAGTAATATCACTAGATTTTATTGTTGGATTACCACGTTCAAAGAGACATAATGATTCGATGATAGTGGTTTTTGATCGTTTGAGAAAAGCAGCCCATTTTATTCCTGTATAGTCCAATTATAAGACAGTACAAATTGCAGACATCTTTATGCGAGAGATATTCAGGTTACATGGTATACCAAAAACTATCATATCAGATAAAGACGTGAATTTTACTTTAGCCTTTTGGAGGACACTTTTTACTATGCTAGGCATTCAAGTCCAGTTCAATACGACGTATCATCCATAGACTAATGGGCAAACGGAGCGAGTAAATCATATTTTGGAGGACATGCTCCGTTATGTATGTAATGTAGCAACCAACAAAGTGGGAAGACTACATACATTTGGTTGATTTTTCCTATAACAATGGGTACCAAGAGTCACTCAAAATGAGTTCATTCGAAGTCTTATATGGAAGATGGTGCCAGACACCTATTAGTTGGAGCAGTCTAGAGACAAAGTTAATGTTTGGACCCAAAATGTTGGCTGAAATGGAGAGAGAAGTTAAGAGCATCCATCAAAATATGAAGAGTGCACAGAATCGACAGAAATTATATGCAGATCAAAAAAGAACCTACTGGATTTTTAAAGTAGGTGACCACGTCTATATTAGAATCAGACCCAAGAAAAGTACACTAAGGTGGACTACTTGTGCTAACTTTGGCACCCTGTTTCTGTGGTCCTTTCTGTTGAGATTCAACAAGATGATGAGCTTAGTGAAAAGAGTAGCCTTCACTAAGTGGGCCCGCAGGCTATTTTTGGTGCAAGTCTATTTTTAGACATGATGATCATATTTCAGAAGTTGCAGGATGCTATTCGTGGATGGTTGATCAAGTTGGAAAAATAGATGAAATTATATTTTTAGAATATTGGGAGAAGTCTATTTATAGATCGCTGATCTAAAAATAGATGCATGTCAATTATTATTAGCTCTTAATAATAATCAGACTCTAAACAACAACTTATTCTCTTGGAGCACTTCAGTTCAGTGCACAGATGTGGCACATTAGTGGACTAAGGGAATCACGCAATTCCCAAGGGTTTACTGGAGCTAATGAATGGAGGACTCAGTTAGAACTCAAGTGGCAGAGTTATGACACAGTTGGAAGAAGTAGTTATGGAGTTGTATTTAGTTTAACTCAGTTAGAGTCAGTTGAGCTAGTTGTATCTAGTCTAACTAATTGATACACTAGTGAGAGTGGAATGAATTAATTAGTTAATTAATTCACAAATAATAACTTATTAATCAACTAAACAATACAATAGTTAACTACAGTGCACGGAAGTTTCAGTGGAGACCCAGTGGAGAGATAGGTGAAAGGGTAAGATAGACTATCTGTTTGATCCGAATCTTGAGGGGAGGCCACCAAGATCTAAAAAATTGAAATGGATCTGACAAGATCTGCAAAACTAGAATGCCAAAAAAAAAACGAGGACACACAAATAAAACCACAAAGGACCTTGTTTTATTAAAACAGATAATAACTATAGAAGCTACATTGTGGCGGACAATCTATCCTTTTACAAAGTGAGTCTTGTTATTTATAGCCTTTTTTTGAGATAGAATACCATAGGTGGATACCATGAGCCAATACCATGGGTAGATACCACTTGAAATACCATGGGTAAATCCCATGTGTGGATGAATACCATGGGTGGATACATACCATGGGTCACTTACAATACCATGGGTGAATAAATATCATGGGTGGATGAATACCATGGGTCGATGCCATTTACAATACCATGGGTAAATTCCATGGTGGGATGGAATACTTGGACTCTTTTATAGGTAGATGAATACCCATCGGTTGATGCCATTTTCCATTCGGATCATTCCTCCCTCCTTAAGAAGAATGGTCTCCATTGCGTGAAGTTTCCTCACGATAAGCCTTTGTTGAATATGAAGAGCCATTGAAGAGAAGGGTTTTGTGTAGTTAACCCATACTTCCAAGTGATGAACGAAGATACGACTATAGAGATACCTTTAACAATGCTGGTGTGTTGTGATGATGACGTTAATGTGACTGTAAAATGGACTTCGATGATGTGGGTTGTCCGATAGACTAAACCAGCTAGGGGAAGATCCAAGGACTAGAGAGATAGATATACCTTGTAATGCTTGTGACCAAGTGTGTTACTAACAGTGTGCGGCCTAACAAATGGACTTCGATGAGAAGGATTTTGTGTGGTTGACCCATAACCATGATGCTTATTGTTGATGAAGTAGCAGGTGCCTACATAGCTTGGGGTGGGAGGGAACATCTATAAATAACCCAAGTCGAACGCTGCTATGATGAAACTGATGAATGTGAAGCAGGTGCCTACTAAAGCGGGGTGGGAGGGCACGTCTCCAAAGGGAACCCGCTCCGAATGCTGCTCCAGATTTAAAATAAGCATAACTCGATAAATATAACTCATAATATGTATTATAACCTATTTTTGGAAATGGAATGATCATTCTGCATCATCTCATGTGTTTGAAACCACTATTTGGAGGCTATAGACTCTCAAATTTTCCCTGGAACTGTCACGCCGTCACAAAATTTCTGAAAAAATAGTTGATTTTAAATCAACGATAACTCCCACATCCGCACTCCGATTCGGCCGATTTTTTTGTTTTTGAACTTGGGTGATTTTTCAAGAGGAACTCAGATCTATCTCCATTTCTCTGAAATTTTGTACTAAAAACTATGAAAAATGACAGGAGAACCGCTGTCCATGAATTGTCGTCAGAAAAATTGCTTCAACATTGCTGATTTTGAATCAGCGATATCTCCCTCATCCGAACTCCAATTTGGCCGATTTTTTTTTTGAATTTGAGTATTTTTTCACAAGGAATCCAGATCTGGTCTCTTTTTTTTGCAAATTTTTCACCAAAAGTTTCAGATCTGATCTGAAAACTCGCCGCCCAAAAACATTCATGGATTTTGCGGAAGATTGCTGCAAAACATTGAAATTGAAATATGTTTCAAACCCTCATTCCCATGGAGGCGTAACCTGAATCTGATACCACTTACAATACCATGGGTAAATCCCATGTGTGGATGAATACCATGGGTGGATACATACCATGGGTCACTTACAATACCATGGGTGAATAAATATCATGGGTGGATGAATACCATGGGTCGATGCCATTTCCAATACCATGGGTAAATTCCATGGGTGGATGGATAACATGGGTAGATGAATACCATGGGTTGATGCCATTTTCCATTCGGATCACTGTTGTGACTATAGTGATGCATTGATTGCATCACACACACATTGGAGTTGCCAATGAGGATTGCGCAGTCAAGGCAAGGGTAATTCGAATTCATTCAGAGCTATTCTTCAGTAGGGATTGCGCAGTGGAGGCAGGCTAGCAGGAGGCAAATATCGGTGCATGGATTTGCAAGATTGGTCATGATTAGTGTATGACGATTGTACTGTACTGAGGGCTTGTGATAAGCTTTGTATGTTTTGTATGAGATTGTCATATGATCTCCATGTTACATAATATATAGTTGGGGTTTTCAGCTTCAGGCTTTCCCGGTTAAAAAACTGTTTTATGTGCGATTGATTATTTTTGTTTATGCTTCACGTGTGTGTGAAATTAATTTTTCCGCAAAATATTAACAAGTGGAATAGATTCAGTATCTGGCATAAAGTTAAATAGTGTGAGATCAGGTGGATCTAGGACATATGCATGCTTAGTGCATATAATTTCTACATGGTATCAGAGCATTGTTGATTGAAGATTGCAATTGTGAAGTGAGTTTGTGTTGGTGGAAAATTCGTATTTGCTACAGAAGATTCTTGGTGCAGAAATCGAGTATACATTGAAATGTCTTTCAACGGGTTGAGATTGGAGTATGCCCTTGATGGGAGCTCGAATTACATAGCCTAGAAGGATAGGATGGAGGCGGTGCTGGAGGATAATGGGTTGAAGGAGTTCATGGATAGCGATGTTCCTAAGCCAGGATCTAGTGATGTTGCATTACTTGATGCATGGCAAAAGAAGACAACAAAGACGAGAAGGATTCGGTTGGAAGGTATGAAGGACCATATTGTGTCCAGCCTTCACGGGAAAGCCACTCCATTCTTAATGAGGAAGGCTTTGACAGAATTTTTCCAAAGCAGAAGTGACCAGAGGAAGTTGGCGCATAAATACAAGCTCAGAAAAATAAAAAAGGAGAAAGGCGACAGTGTTCCAAAATACCTCACGAAGTTTGTCCACTGCAAGGATGAACTGGGAAGTGTGGGGGTTACTGTTGATGAAGAAGACTTGGTGAGCTTGGCTCTCCTTGGGCTTTCGAAGAGTTGACATAGCTACGAAGACTCTGTCAATGGACGGGAGAAACTATTGGGATGGGAGCGACTTTGGTCGGATCTTGTGCAGGAGGAGATAAGGCAGGGTACCAAGGATGGATCCTCATCGAAGAATGAAGATGAAGAGAATTTCACTTTGGCTGCCAAATCAAGGAAAGGGAAGGGGAATAAATCTTCTTCAAAATCCGGTGCTAAAGGCAAGAAGCAGGATTTGTCCAAAGTGAAGTGTTTTCACTGTCACGAGCATGGACATTTCACCACTAACTGTCCACAGAAGAAGAAGAACAAGCAGGTTGCTGGATCTGCAGCTAGAGAGGCCTTAGCCTTGCAATTTGAGCTTGATTTCTCCTTGATCGCTTGCTTGGTTTCAAGCCATATGGGATCAGTGTGGTATCTTGATAGTGGTGCGTCTTCCCATATGACGGAAGATAAAGAGTTGTTTAGTGACTTGGAGGAGAAGGACCTCCAGATGCATATATAGATGGGAGACGATGGTCAGTACAGTGAAACTAGCATTGGGACCATTACCTTTGAGAGGAAGTCCAGTAATCCATTCTTGTTGAAGAATGTCATGCATGTTCCAGGTCTGAAGAAGAACTTGGTCTCAGTCACAATGCTGGAAGACAGAGGTTATGATGTTGTTTTCAGTGAGGGAAAAGCCTTCCTTCGACATAAAACAACGGGTCAAACCAAGAAGATAGGGGTTCGAATTAAGAATATCTACAAGCTGGAGGTAGATGGTTGCGCTGCAATGGTGGGAAAAGCAGAAGAAGTGGTGAGCCGGGATGAGGGCGAATTATGGCACAGGAGATTGGGCCATCTTCACCATGGCACTTTGAATATTTTGCAGCAAATTTCTACTGGACTTCCCAAGGGTACTCTTGCACAGTCAGATCAATGCAATGGATGTACTATGGGTAAGTTTGTGAAGACCACCTTTCAAGAGAAGGAGAACCGTGCTTCGGTGATCCTGGAGAGAATTCACACAGATGTGTGTGGACCATTCTTGGTTGCTTCAACAGCAAAACACAAGTATTATGTGATATTTGTTGATTACTATTCTCGTAGATGTTGGATCTTCTTCATGTAGAAGAAGAGCGAAACGTTCTCAAAGTTCTGTGAGTTCAAGGCATTGGTGGAGAAGGAGTCGAGGAAGCAAGTGAAAGCTCTACGGAGCGATAATGGTGGTGAATACATCTCGGGAAAATTCAAAGACTTCTATAGCAAAGAAGGAATTTGAAGAGAACTCATAGTGCCTCATAACCCACAGCAGAATGGGGGTCGCGGAGAGAAAGAACAGAACGATCATGGGTGCTGCATGACCAGGGCCTACCGATGCACTTGTGGGCAGAAGCATGCAACACTGCGGTTTATGTGCAAAATTGTTGTCCTCATAAAGTACTTGGCATGAGTACACCCGAAGAATATTTTACTGGTAAGAAGCCTGATATTTCTCATTTGAAGATTTTTGGCTCACATGTTTACATTCATGTGACGAAGGACGCTAGGAAGAAGCTGGAGCCAACTGCAGAAGTTGGGATATTTGTGGGGTACACAGAAACACCCCATAACTATCGTGTGTATTTTCTAGACAGTCGAATGACTGTTGTGCGACGGGATATAAAATTCAATGAGGTGAAAGCCATGAAGTTGTCGCTTGAGAGGGAGCTACACTTGCATGCAGAGGAGGAACTTCTTGTTCCCAAAGATGAGCCTTCAGATGTGGATCAACCACAGGAGGAGATTCATGGAGTGGAGGAGTCCACTCATGCAGAACCAAACATCAGACAAGGCAGAAAGCGTACCACAGAAGCTGAGAGACTGAAGCTTGATGCGGCACAGAATGTAGGAGTCCCTACATCACAACGTAGACAGAGATAGTCACCTGACCAATATACTGGATACATGGCTCTTATGAGCAAGTGTATCGTGACAGAGCCATCTTATTTTGAAGAAGCAGTGCAGGGGCCCACATGGGTAGATGCCATGGTGGAGGAGTATGACTCCATTGTCAGAAACAGTGCTTGGGAGATTGTTCCAAGGCCGGTGGGAAAATCAGTTGTAGGATCAAGATGGATCTACAAGGTAAAGCGAGCTGCTGATGGGAGTGTTGAGAAGTATAAGGAAAGATTTTTTCCCGGGGCTTCTCCCAGATCGAGGGGATTGACTATGAAGAAACCTTTGCACCTGTCGCATGGTATTCTTCCATACGGACCATCCTCGCTCTCTCAGCGCAGATGGGTTGGCACATTCATCAGATGGATGTGAAGACTATGTTCCTTAATGGGATCATTGAGGAAGAGGTGTACATTGAGCAGCCTGAAGGATTTGAGATCTTCAGCAGCGAGTCGCATGTGTGCAGGCTCAAAAGCATTGTATGGGCTTAAACAAGCACCCCGTGCTTGGTACACTTGCATCGACAGCTATTTCACTGGACTTGGCTTCACCAGGAGTGAGGCGGATGCAAACCTGTACCAAATTGTGGTGGAGGGTAAGCTTTTAATCATTATACTTTATGTTGATGATTTAATACTAACAGGCGATGAGCAGTTGATACACTCATGCAAGGTAGATCTTGCAAAGGAGTTTGAGATGAAGGATTTGGGCCTCCTTCATTATTTCCTTGGATTGGAAATATGGAAGCGGGAAGGTGAACTGTTTGTGTCTCAAGGCAAGTATGCTCAGGAGATACTGGAGAAGTTTCACATGCAAGGCTGCAAGCCTATCGACACTCCTCTTCCAGGAAATTGGAAGAAAGAGGATGCTACATCAGCAGAGGTAGTGGATGCCATTGTTTATCGATAGTTGGTGGGTTCGCTCATGTATTTAGTCAATACAAGACCAGACATATGCTATGCGGTGAACTAGCTTTCGCAAGCGATGCTTAAGCCTACCAAGCTCTTTTGGAAGGCAAGAAAGCATGTCCTGAGATATCTCAGGGGCACATCTGAGTATGGTTTATGGTATAGACAGACGAATGAGGTGAAGTTGCATGGCTTCACGGATGCAGATTGGACAGGAAACCCAACAGACAGAAAGAGCACATCAGGGGGGATTTTCAGTATCGGATCTACGGCAGTTTCTTGGTACAGCAGGAAACAAATATCTGTGGCACTTAGTTCAGCGGAAGTGGAATACATGGCAGCAAGTAAAGCTGCATGTGAGGCTATCTAGATGAGGAAGATTCGAGTTGGTTTGTTCCGTTCACATTTAGATCCCACGGTGATACATTATGATAATAAAAGTTTCATTAAACTCTCGGTTAATCCTGTGTTTCATGATAGATCTAAACATATTGATATCCGGTATCATCATATCAGAGATTGTGTTCAGCGGAAGATCATGTTGCTTAAGTACATTCCTACGGAGGATCAGGATGCAAATATTCTGACGAAGGCGCTCACCAGGAGAAAATTCGAATACTGTAGAGGCAGGATCGGGGTGAAGGATAATCCCTATCTTGTTGAGAGGGAGTGTTGAGATTCAACAAGATGATGAGCTTAGTGAAAAGAGTCGCCTTTACTAAGTGGGCCCGCAGGATATTTTTGGCGCAAGTCTATTTTTAGACATGATGATTCTATTTCAGAAGTTGTAGGATGCTATTTGTGGATGGTTGATCAAGTTGGAAAAATAGATGAAATTATATTTTTAGAATATTGGGCAAATTCTATTTATAGATCGCTAATCTAAAAATAGATGCATGTCGATTATTATTAGCTCTTAATAATAATCAGACTCTAAATAGCAACTTATTCTCTTGGAGCACTTCAGTTCAGTGCACAGATGTGGCACATCAGTGGACTAAGGGAATTATGCAATTCCCAAGGGTTTACTGGAGCTAATGCATGGAGGACTCAGTTAGAACTCAAGTGGCAGAGTTATGACACAGTTGGAAGAAGTAGTTATGGAGTTGTATTTATTTTAACTCAGTTAGAGTCAATTGAGTTAGTTGTATCTAGTCTAACTGATTGATACACTAGTGAGAGTGGAGTGAATTAATTAGTTAATTAATTCACAAATAATAACTCATTAATCAACTGAACAATACAGCAGTTAACTACAGTGCATGGCAGTTTCAGTGGAGACCCAGTGGAGAGATAGGTGAAAGGGAAAGATAGACTATTTGTTGTGACTATAGTGATGCATTGATTGCATCACACACACATTGGAGTTGCCAATGAGGATTTCGCATTCAAGGCAAGGGTAATTCAAATTCATTCAGAGCTATTCTTCAGCAGGGATTGCGCAGTGGAGGCAGCCTAGTAGGAGGCAAAGATCGGTGCATGGATTTGCAAGATTGGTCCTGATTAATGTATGATGATTGTACTGTACTGAGGGCTTGTGATAAGCTTTGTATGCTTTGTATGAGATTGTCATATGATCTCCATGTTACATAATATATATTTGGGGTTTCCAGCTTCAGGCTTTCTCGGTTAAAAACTATGTTACGTGCGATTGTTTATTTTTGTTTATGCTTCACATGTGTGCGCAATTAATTTTTCCACAAAAGATTAATAAGTGGAATAGATTCAGTATCTGGCATAAAGTTAAATAGTGTGAGATTAGGTGGATCTAGGACATATGCATGCTTAGTGCATACAATTTCTACATGGTATCAGAGCATTGTTGATTGAAGATTGCAATTGTGAAGTGAGTTTGTGCTGGTGGACAATTCGAATTTTCTACAGAAGATTCTTGGTGCAGAAATCGAGTATACATTGAAATGTCTTTCAACGGGTTGAGATTGGAGTATGCCTTTGATGGGAGCTCGAATTACATAGCCTAGAAGGACAGGATGGAGGCGGTGCTGGAGGATAATGGGATGAAGGAGTTCATCGATAGCGATGTTCCTAAGCCGGGATCTAGCGATGTTGCATTACTTGATGCATGGCAAAAGAAGACAGCAAAGATGAGAATGATTTTGTTGGAAGGTGTGAAGGACCATATTGTGTCCAGCCTTCACGGGAAAGCCGCTCCATTCTTAATGTGGAAGGCTTTGACAAACTTGTTCCAAAGCAGAAGTGACCAGAGGAAGTTGGCGCTTAAAGACAAGCTCAGAAAAATAAAAATGGAGAAAGGCGACAGTATTCCAAAATACCTTACGAAGTTTTTCCACTACAAGGATGAACTGGGAAGTGTGGGGGTTACTGTTGGTGAAGAAGACTTGGTGAGCTTGGATCTCCTTGGGCTTCTGAAGAGTTGGCATAGCTACAAAGACTCTATTAATGGACGGGAGAAACTGCCGGGATGGGAGCGACTTTGGTCGGATCTTGTGCAGGAAGAGAAAAGGTGGGGTACCAGGGATGGATCCTCATCGAAGAATGAAGATGAAGATAATTTCACTTTGGCTGCCAAAGCAAGGAAAGGGAAGGGGAAGAAATCTTGTTCAAAATCCAGTGCTAAAGGCAAGAAGTAGGATTTGTCCAAAGTGAAGTGTTTTCACTGTCACGAGCATGGACATTTCACCACTAAATGTCCATAGAAGAAGAAGAACAAGCAGGCTGCTGGATCTGCAGCTGGAGAGGGCTTAGCCTCGCAATTTGAGCTTGACTTCTCCTTGATCGCTTGCTTGGTTTCAAGCTGCATGGGATCGGTGTGGTATCTTGATAGTGGTGCGTCTTTCCATATGACGGGAGACAAAGAGTTGTTCAGTGACTTGGAGGAGAAGGACCTCCAGATGCATATAGAGATGGGCGACGATGGTCGGTACAGTGCGACTGGCATTGGGACCATTACCTTTGAGAGGGATTCCGGTAATCCATTCTTGTTGAAGAATGGCATGCATGTTCCAGGTCTAAAGAAGAACTTGGTCTCAGTCGCAATGCTGGAAGACAGAGGTTATGATGTTGTTTTCAGTGAGGGAAAAGCCTTCCTTCGACATAAAACAACGGGTCAAACCAAGAAGATAGGGGTTCGAATTAAGAATCTATACAAGTTGGAGGTAGATGGCTGCGCTGCAATGGTGGGCAAAGCAGAAGAAGTGGTGAGCCGGGATGAGGGTGAATTATGGCACAAGAGATTGGGCCATGTTCACCATGTTACTTTGAATATTTTGCAGCAAATTTCTACTGGACTTCCCAAGGGTAATCTTGCGCAGTCAGATCAGTGCAAGGGATGTACTATGGGTAAGTTTGTGAAGACCACCTTTCATGATAAGGAGAACCGTGCTTCGGTGATCCTAGAGAGAATTCACACAGACATGTGTGGACCATTCTCGGTTGCTTCAACAGCAAAACACATGTATTATGTGATATTTTTTTATGACTATTCTCGTAGATGTTGGATCTTCTTCATGCAAAAGAAGAGTGAAACGTTCTCAAAGTTCTGTGAGTTCAAGGCATTGGTGGAGAAGGAGTCAGGGAAGCAAGTGAAAGCTCTACGGAGCGATAATGGTGGTGAATACATCTCGAGCGAATTCAAAGACTTCTGTAGCAAAGAAGGAATTCGAAGAGAACTCATAGTGCCTCATAACCCACAGTAGAATGGGGTCGTGGAGAGAAAGAACAAAAGGAGTTACCGAGAAGACTTCTGCTGTAAATACCCTCTGCAAACATCTAGTTTACGCCGAAGATCCATGGCATCATTGATGACAGAGAAAATACTGGGCAAAACGCAGAGAAGAACCCTTTTAGTTCTCTCACTGGACCGAACCCAAGATAGAACTTGTGGAACACAACAAGGAGAACTAGGAGAGTGCGGGCAATGCATAAGACTCACCATATTCGAATACCAGCAATGTTGGAGTTGCAGAACTCTAAGAGTAGCGGCGGTGAAGAACAATGAGTTAGTTAGGGTTTGGAAAGGGTAAGGGTCATACCCTAACAAACCCTTATGCAATCTCCATCATCGAAGGTATATCCCCGATCAACGGAGGAGTTCATGCCAAGTTCCAGATAAGTCAGGATAATAATGACCAGTTAATCACCATGATATGAATTACCAAACTTTGTAAATAATACTCGTACCAATATTTAAGGCACGAAATAATTGCTAAGTAAAAAGGGTTAATTTTGTAATAGTTGCCGACGGAAATATAATGTATCACATCCGATAAAATAACCATAATGTGATTATATAATCTATGCATTGAGTGCAAGTACGATGATGTGGCTAATGCATAAGTGAGACAACTATTGCGTGCGGAAAATCTTGTTGAGTTTTTTTATTGTATGTTGTACATTTTAAATTCATTTATCATAAGATAATTAAGACCACAATCTGCTACAGTTCCCAAGAATTATAGTATTATAATTTACCAGGGTAAGGTAAGGTAATTAGGATGAGTTATGTGACTATGTATAAAAAAAAAATTATGTTAAGTTAAAGTTATAATGTAGATGTACATTACAGTATTCTATAGTGCTAAATCTATTTATGCATTCAAAACAACTATTTTATCAATCCAAATTTACAGTTTTGCTAAAAATTTATGGTTGGAAACCAAAATGATAAAATAGAAAGTTCAAATATGTAGAACATTTAACCTTCTTTAAATACAAAATCCATGTACAAACAAACATAATTAAATTATCCAATGGTTTTAATATGTATTCACACATGAACTAAATATTATTGATACTCATTTTAATATTCATTGGAAGAAGGTGAAACATTCTCTAATTTTAAAATTTTATGATTTGTTATTACCAAAAATCAATCATAAAAATTTGTTTAAATTGTAAGTTTGGATTATTGAAATCTTTATTTTAATGCAAAAAATGAATTCAATGCCCTCAAATGCCTTTATTGCAACTTGATGTTGCAACATTAATGATTAAAGTCCTTGAGGATGTGGTCCAGTGGTTAGGTGAAGAGGTTTGGTCTCCATAGGTCTTGTGGTTCAATCCCAGACAGAATTACATATGCTTGAAAGGACTATATATGCTTGAATGTTGCTCCTGACACAATTTCTTTAGTTAAGAAAAAAGAACATTAATAATTAATATATAAAATTCCATCAATACAAAATAATTATTGCTAAATTTTAAATAAAAAAATAATGATTTTCCTTCTCCTTATCTTAAATAGCTAAAAAAATAAATTCATAAAACATTTAAACTATATAATATTAATAAAATAAAATAAATTTAATAAAAAACATATTTTATATAAAATTTGTAATTAATTCTAAGCACTAGTACCAATACCAAATTTTTCACAAACATGTTATCTATAACCAATTCCATAGAAATAGTTATTGATATCTTGCTCTTCAATTTAGCACCACCTACCAAATGGTACTCACAATTTCATGCCAAATTCAACTAACTACCCTCTAACCTTTACCTAACATCCTCCATTAAAACATCAAGAAAATATTTTGGACTTTCCTTCATCATTAAAGCAAACACTAAAAAGTTTTAGAAAATATTTTGAACTTTCCTTCATCATTAAAGCAAACACTAAAAATTTTTAGAAGTAGAAGTAACGGAGAAGATAGAAATTTTCAAGTCAACACGTTTCCTCCATTATTCATCATTAAAACATCAATAAATAAAATAAAAAATTATGATCAAAAGTGGAAAGTAGAGAACCCATCATGCAAATGCAAAAAAATAGAGTGGAATCTTTTTAATTATTAAAACCATTAATATGGAGAATAAAAAAGTATAATCAAAAGTGAGAAATATAGCAACCCATAATTAAAATGTAAAGATGTGGATTCAAACATTGCAACCCATCATTCCAATAATATAGATGACACGTCATCATAAAGAAACTCAAATAATAGATTTTAAACGATAAGGTTGCAATTTTGATATAATGGAACTCGTGTATAAATTTGAGCAACCACTTGTATGTAGATAATGTGGGATGGATTTGATTCGTTCTTTATCCGTTCATACATTTTAAGTGTATTTTTATGTTGTTATTTTTAATAATAATTAACGTTAGAGTGTTAAAAGGTATTTTTAGGTTAACGGGGAAGAAATGTTGTAATGTTATTTAATTAATAGTAGTTAAGTGTAATTTTTGGAAAAGTTTTTTGGTTTATTTTCCAATTTAATTTGTCTAAAATTTAATAGAAATTCATTGAAATTACAAGTTTGATAAGTGTATTATTAACGCCTCAAGGTTTTTGAAGGTGTTGAATCCATATTTAGAGTTAAAAAAACTAATTTAAACAACACAAATCAGTATTTGGCCACAAAATTTTTAGTGCATTTAAAAACTACTTCTTTATCTAAACATTTTAACTCATTCAAATTACATAAAAATAAAAATTAATTTTTATAATTATTAATTAAAACATTTGACTAAGTCTAATTACATAAAATTATAATTATAATTATAATTAAAAAATAATTATAATTATTAATAATTAAATCTATTTTAATCTTAGATTTACCAAGCTTTAAGAAGGATTAAATCTATTGAAATGTAAACTTATTTTTAGAATGAAAAGAGATTTGATCATTCCACTTGATAGATCCAAAACTAAGATAATTCTAGGCTAATATAATAGTAGAATTACATTTTCTCATAACTGAATTAGAATATAAATTTGATATAGAAAAATATTAAAATAATATAGAAATTAATTTAATTGTTCCATATGAATTTTGATAAACTCAATGTTATTTCTTAATTTCTTATAATTAATTTTAATAATAAGTAGCATTCCGTATATATTAATGTTTTGAAAAGTTGAAATTTAAGAAAGAATAGAGATGGTTTGACTTCACTTTGAAATGGATTAAATAAAAAGACAAATGATTTGATTTATTTTTAACAAATAATGTTATTAAATATAACAATTAATGTTATTAAATAAGTATCATTAGCTGATTTCATGTTTATGTTAAAGAATTTAGTTTAAAATGGATTAAATGATGTGGTTAGTAGTAATGTAGATAAAAGGTTTGGTGTTGTTTAAATATGTTATATTTTGGATTTTTTTAGTTAAAATTAGGTGAAATTTTGTTAAGTTTTTTTTTTTTTTTTTAAATAGATTTTTGAATATATATTTAACGCTCTCAAAAATTTTAGGGCACTCGAATTGTGGAGAGTTTTCAATTTAAATTTGTGATTCCAAAAAATTCCTAGCAGATTTTGAGCAAATTAACCTAGAAAATATACCAAAAAAACTTCCAAAAAGTAGTACTAGTAAACTACGGCAAAAAACAATTATGTGTTTTTAGAATATATATATATATATATACACTTGAAATTTCTCATAAATTATTAAGAAAAATGACAAGCAAATTATTACATTTAAGAAACAAAGATTAAAACAAATCATTTCACTTAAATTATAAACTAGGTTAGATCCATCTTAACTTAAGATCTACCAAGCACAAAGAGTGATCAAATCTCTTTTCACTCTAAAAGAGGTTTGCATTTCAAGAGATTTGATTCCTCTCAACACTTACTAGATCCATAATTAAAATGGATCTAGATTGTTTTAATTATTAATTATAATTATAATTTTTTTTTTTTTTTAATTATGTAACTTTGCAAAGTCTAAATGTTTTAATGAATTATTATTATTATTATTTTATTTTTATTTTTATTTTTTTAATAAACATAAATGATTTATAAACCATTTAACTCTTGTAAATTTTAATATTTTTTTATTTTAATTACCAGATTCATAGCAGACATTGAGTTGTCAAAAAGTAATAAGACCATAAATATATAAAGTAAAATTTTCTTTTTCTCAGTAAAACAATTTATTTAGAACCGACATGCTTATATTACATCACTTAAAAAATATGTATATCTAAATTTAATATATAATTTGTATATATCTCCGCTATAATGAAAATATTTAATTCTTATTTCTCCACTATAATAAATGGTAAAGCACATTTCAACACAATTAAACAAAGATGTTCACTTAAAAAGATAACAACTTCCTAATAATTCTCACATATATATCACCAATCTTTGAATGTTTAGAATGATTATCGCTCTAAAGTTGTATGTTTAATCTTCCCTTAAATTATAAAATATTTCGGTGTCAGGATTAGTTAATTTTCTATTTTTAGTTTAATGATTATTGGTTTTTGAAAATAAGGTCATTAAATACTCACGTTCAAAACAAATTTTACAAGAAAAACTAATATATTCATAATGTGGTTTTGAAAATGAAATCAATACATATCCATGTTCAAAACAAATTTTCTAAGAAAAACTAATATATTCATAGTGTAGTGTATGTTTTTAACTATAATTCTTACATTACAATCAAACACACGATGGAGAAGTTTAACTTAAAACTAATATATTCATAGTGTATTGTATGTTTGAGAAGTTTAACTTAACTATGAAAATTTTAATTCCAAATTCAAGGATTCTTATCATTAATTATAGCCCATTAAATCTACCAATCATCTCATATTTAAGCACATGATCCTATTTCACCTTGACTCACGCAATTTTAAGCATCAATTTATGTTTTTTTCACAATAAAGCAAAAATTGAGGGTTTTTTCACTCGGGAATATTCGAAGTTGAAACAATCATGTGCTTAATATTATTAGATGGATTTTCTTGAAAAAAAAGAATGGAAGGAATCTTTGAATAAGATTGACTTATTTTTATCAGCACTTCTAAAATGAAAATTTAAGGTGGTTTTTTCATTGTTTTATTAGACTCTATGAAGACAAATCATCATGGAAAAGATTGATTCCTTTTATAAGTTATAATTGACTAGAGTATACACATTTCCAAGTTGCTTACCAACAAAGATTAACTTTTACTAATCTAAGACTACCTCTTTATCTCAATTCTGAATGTTCACATTATCAATTATATCCAATATTTTCAACTCCAGAACCAGAGTTTTCCCTCTAAGCTTTTTCCATTTAATAATCCTAGATGCTTGATTTAAAAAGATATAATTTAAATATTTTATGATTTTTCTTTTCTTTTAAGTGTTAAGTGTATTTTATTTTTTTAACATTTATTTTAACTTGAAATTCAATAATATTAATTTTGGATTGATGAAATTGTAAATAATAGATGTTAACATTGCATAGTTTGGTTGTTGTAAGGATATTTTATGGTGTTAAATTCATTTATTTATTCAAATGTTATGTCTATTTATTTGTTCAAAACAATAATTTTATCAATCCAAAAATAGAATTCTGACAAAAATTCTATGGTTGGATACCAAAATGGTAAAATGAAAAAGTTCAAATCTATAATAAGGGTATTATATAGTGCTTATTATAGAGTGCTAAATCCATTTATGTATTCAAACCAATAATTTTATCAATCCAAAACTACAATTTTGCCAAAAAAAATTTGTAGAAATTATATAACATATGCATGTATGTATCCAGATTCTCTTGATCTAACAATATTTATCTTCTTGCTAAATACAAAATCCTTCCACTATTAATCTTTTGCGGAAATTTAAAAACTCAATTGCAAACACATGAAGCAATAAAAATAATCGCACATAACACAATTGTTTAACAGGAAAGCCTGAAGCTAAAAACCCCAACTATCATATATTATGTACCATGGAGATCATGTAACAATCTCATACAAAGATTAGTACATCAAGCTTTCAGTACAATCAATCGTCACACACTAACATGAAGAAATCTGCAAATCCATGCACTGATTTCTTGCCACCTAATAGCCTGCCTCCACTGTGCAATCCCTGTTGAAGCAGACCCCTGAATGAATTCGAATCTACCTTGCCTTGACTACGCAATCCTCATTGGAAACTCCAATGTGTGTGTGATGCAATCAATGCAACACTATAGTCACAACGGATAGTCCATCTTGCCCTTTCACCTACCTCTCCATTGGGTCTCCACTTGAATTGACATGCATTGTAGTTAACTGTTGTATTTGTTCAATTGATTAGTGAGTTATTATTTGTGAATTAATTAACTAATTACTTCACTTAACTCTCACTAGTGTATCATTCAGTTAGACTAGATACAAATAGCTCAACTGAGTTTAACTCCATTAAATGAGTTAAACTGAATAACAACTCCATGAACTACTCTTCCAACTCTGTCATAAATTTTCCACTTCAGTTCTAACTGAGTCCTCATGCATGAGCCACCAATAAACCAAAGGAATTGCGTAATTCTTTTAGCCCACTGATTTTCCAAATCTGTATACTGAAATAAAATTCTCCAAGAGAATAAGTTGATGTTTATTGTCACGGAGAAATTTATATAATTTTTTTCTTTCAAGGGAGACACAGACCAGCTCATGAGATCTTTGAGGTTTCGATGGAGACCAAGGGTTTCAGGCCTCGGCCCCAGGTCTCTTGACCCTGGCACATCATTGATTACCGCGACAGATCAATGTCAGCATCTGTACTCGGCACCACAAATGTCATACGTTTCTCTGGCCCCGAGGTCTCTGTGGCGAGGTTGGTACTCAGGCCATTAGTTTTACAACCGCAGGATGGGGTTAATCCTTTTTTACCAACATTGTTTACTGCAAAGGGTTTTGACGACTAGGGTTTTGGGGCGGTCGCGGTTTTCTCGATGTGCCGGTTTAAGATTGATTGGGCGCGGCAGAGATGGGGTTTGATAGCGAATTTCTTGAGCTTGAGCCTGCGCCAGAGGATCTTTTGACGTGTTGGGGACATGAGGTCTCTTCAAAGAACCTTGACTTGTTCTTCCCAAAGAATGTAAATCTCCAGGGTCCTAGCAAGGAGGCGATTGTGGGAGGTTCACAGTATGGAGTAAGCCGACGAGACAAGAATCTCCAGAGCTCCTGGAACGGTGTTTGGCGGGCGGGTTTTACTCCTGTGGAGAACCAAGAGCAGTTGCGGGCAGTCGAAGACCGGGCGAAATTTTTGAAGCAGCCCTCTCGTATTATCTCTTCGAACAAGGACCAAGGTAACACTTTCTGTCCTGAGCTTTCTCGTGGCTTGGAAGATATCGTTGGAAGCTATGGTTTGCAAGGCCTTTCAGGTTTTAAATTTATAGGAGAAGGGGTTCTTGATGGTGGAGTCTCGCAAGGTCAAGCTTTCCCCTGGCATGGTTTTCCCCTGCCTTTCGCACCCCAGGGTCAGGAAGCCTCACAAGGTGACGGAGGGCCTTCTTTAAGTTCCCTTCAGGCTACTGCTTGTATAAATCGACAGCCCTGGGCCACATCTTGTGGGGTGGTTGGCAGAAACCCTAGGGTCTCGACTTCTAACTTGATTCCTCAGGGTGTTGCTTGCTCAAAGGAGTTTGGGACTGCTGAAGGAAACTAGCAAAGGGGGTCGGACGGAGCAGAAGTCCCTTCTGTGCCTGAGGGAGGGGGTCAAGGGTCGCCCGTTTCGGTTGCGTCGGATGCTCCTGTTCCAAATGTTGCGGGAGAGGAGGGGGACTTCAAGGAAGTCGTGGGGGCAAAGAGAAAGAAACCGAAGTCCATCAAGAAGAAAGAGCTTCGGCCGAGCTGTCTATTGGGGGTAGATATCAGCATAGAACAAACAATGGATGCATCTGAGACTATTCTGGTTGGCCGTGTAAGAGGAAGGAAGTACTCGGTCGAATACATAGCGGACTGGGTCCAATCTGAGTGGAAAGAAGCCCCGGGCCAGCCATCAGAGATTATTGTTTTGGAAAGGGGTTGGTTTAGTATTCATTTCGACAGCAAAACTCATGCGGATTAGGTCTTTGAACGGAACTGGTGTTTTGGGAAGCGTCCCATTCTTTTTCGCAGATGGACTCCATTATTTGATGCGCAGAAGGAGAAATTGGCGAAGTCCCCTGTCTGGGTAAACCTCCCTGTACTCCCCTTACAATTCTGGATGGAATCTGTTTTTGTCTCTATTGGAAATACTCTGGGAAAATTTCTGGAGTATGATAACTCTTACATCAAAACTAAGGACAGGAGTATGGCTCGAGTGTTCGTAATCCTAAATCCAAGGGAGGGATT
The DNA here is from genome assembly GCA_034641835.2 of Pinus albicaulis. Classification (NCBI taxonomy): domain Eukaryota; kingdom Viridiplantae; phylum Streptophyta; class Pinopsida; order Pinales; family Pinaceae; genus Pinus; species Pinus albicaulis. The sequence goes on from CM076575.1 coordinate 701,512,482, forward strand.
GGCGGATGCGATGACGTTAAAATACAGGGACCTTGAATTCCTTCAAACCCTGGACTATGAAAACCTCCCTTTCCGATGTCTTCGGTGTCACAAGTATGGTCATCTTGCGAAGGAATGTCCCTTGGGACATCGTCGTCGTTGCCGTCAGATGAAACCCTTTCGACCGCAGGGGGTTCCTGCTCATGAAGCTGGGGGGGCACATCAGAAGGTCTCAATGCAATTTGTAGACCAGTCGAGGGCTCCAGAGATAGTCGATCTTATGGAGTAGGATCAACTCTTGGATGGTAAAACTGTACCTGCCTCTCAGATTAATCCGTCGGTCACCCTGGCTCCCTTACCTAATGAGCTTGCTGGGGCGTCCATGGCGGGTACGACTCCTCCTCCTCCTTTTTCCTTTTGTTCTTCTACATGCACTTTTCAGTCTCTCTCAGAAAGGCCTGGTCCCTCCAGGCAGATTTTAAATGATTTCTCTGCGCTGAATTTATCTAAAGCCTCCTCTGATAGTATTATTATCTCGGTCTCTCTTCCTTCTGATGATGTTTTGCCTACCTCTGAGATTGCTATTACTTCTGTTGAATCCTGTGTTCATACCTTGGATAACCCACCTTATAATCTTCGCCCTTTGGCCAATAGAAAGGGTAAGGGACAGGCAGCAGGAGGCATTGCCTTGGACCCAGTGATAATTGGGCCAAGGAAGTCAAGGGGAAGAAAATATTTACTCTCAAAAGCCCAGTTTAAAGCTGTCATTGACATCACCGACGGGAAGCAGAAAAATTTTCCGGGGGTGCTTAGAGTGGAGCCACCACCCCCCCCCTGTTCCCTGATGATCCACCTTTCTTTCAATTGCAGAGGCTTAGCTAGCCAGCCGAAAAAGCTAGCCTTCAAAAACCTTGTGCACTCCTATAACCCTGATGTTATTCTCCTCCAAGAAACAATGGGGAAAGGGGATGATGTTATATGTACTCTTCAAAAAAATTTGCCTGGGTGGGCCTTCTCAGCTCTCGACGCTACCGGTAGGTCGGGGGGTGTAGTTACAGGTTACAATATGAGGAAGCTCAAGGAAGTCTCATCTTGGGGTTCTGAAAACTGTTTGGCAATGGAACTCTATTCAGGAGAGTTGTGCATCTCCTTCCTTATTCTGAATATCTATGGGCCCTGTTTGGAGAGGGAACGTTTCTGGAACCCCTTCTTCAGCCTCTCTTGCCTCTCCCACCCTTACCTCATCATTGGAGGAGACCTGAACTTCTCTTTGGGGGATTCGGAATCTTGGGGTGTCGTTGCCCACTCGGACCCCCTCTCTATTTATTTCATGAATAAAATTGCTTCCTCCCACCTGGTGGATGCCCCTTTGATCAAATTGCGCCCAACCTGGAGAAACAGACGCCTTGGAGTCGATTGGGTGGGCAAAAGACTAGACCGCTTCCTTCTCTGTGAGACTCTGGTGGATTTTCTATCAGTTTTCAGACACTGGGTTGGGGAAGGGGGTCACTCTGATCATTTCCCGGTCCTCCTGGAATTAAAAGGAGATGCAAAGAAACCAGGAACCCCTTTTAAATTCAACTCATCCTGGCTGAAGGATGAATCCTTCGAAGCTCTTTTCCATGATACATGGAGAAAGGACAATCATAATGAAGAGGGAAGTAGAAGCGCCCACTTTTCGAACAATATTAAGAGAATGAAGCAAGCGACAAAAGAATGGGCGCATCAGAAGAAATTGAAGGAAGAAGAGGAGCTCAAAAGCATAAACTCTGAATTAGACCTGTTGGAAAATTCAGGTGGAACTGGTTATGAGTCCTTGGATTCAAGAAACAGAATTAAAGATTTGGAAGCATCTCGGAAAAAAAATTCTCCAGTTAAGAGAAGAAAGCTGGAGATTGAAAAGTAGAGCCATTTGGCTGCAAGCGGGAGACGAAAACTCTAAGTTTTTCCAGAATTATGCAAAGGGCCGAAATATTGCTAATACAATTTGGGAATTGAAAAAGGAGGACGGGGAAATGGCAAAATCCTTTGAAGAATTGGCTTCTCTAGGAGTAAATCACTTCAAGAATCTTTTCAAAGCCCCGGAGGAAGTATCCATAGCGGAGGTCATCAGAGTTGCACAATTCTTTCCAAGATATGTTGTGGAAGAAGACAATGACTCTATCATGGAAGCTGTCTCAAAACAGGAAGTGGAGGACATTCTCAAGGATATGCAGAAGGACAAAAGTCCTGGGCCTGATGGGTGGACAGTGGAATTTTTCCTTCATTTCTTTGAATTCCTGGGGGATGATTTGGTTGCGGTTGTGGATGAATCGAGATCCTCTGGATCTATCTATCAACCCTTCAATTCAACCTTTCTGGCTCTAATCCCCAAATCTGATCAGCCAGCCTCTTTTGATGACTTTCGGCCTATTTCCCTATGCACCTGTGTCTATAAAATTATTGCTAAAATCATTGCTTCCAGGTTAAAACCCTTCTTATCTAGGCACATCTCTCCAGAGCAGTTTGGTTTCTTGGATGGAAGACAGATTCATGAAGCAGTGGGAATTGCTCAAGAAACCCTGCATAGCTTAATGAGGAATGGTAAGAAAGGGGCAATTGTTAAAATTGATTTATCAAAGGCCTATGACAGAATAAGCTGGATGTACTTGCGCCTTCTGCTGACTCACCTTGGTTTCAGATTCGATTTTGTAAGATGGGTTATGAGTTGCATTACTTCATCCTCTATTTCTTTATTAATCAATGGGGCAGCTTCTAATTTTTTCAATCCGAAGAGAGGGCTGAGACAAGGATGCCCTTTGTCCCCCCTTCTTTTCTTGTTGGCTGTAGAGGGGATTAGTCTAATGATTAGTAGGGAAAAAAGACAAGGAGAGCTCTAAGGAATTGAAGTGGCAGTTAATTTGTGGGTAACCCATCTGCTTTTTGTAGATGACATTATTTTATTCAGCAATGGAAGTGTGGAGGACTGTAGAGCTCTAAAGAGCACTCTGGACCTTTTTCTTAAAGCTACAGGTCTTAAAATTAATGAGCAGAAATCGACCCTTACAATATCAGGTATGTCTTTGGAGGAGAGTGGCAGAGTGGGGGCTTTTCTTCCATTCGAAATCAAAACTCTGCAGGAAAGCTTTAAATACTTGGGCTTCTTGTTGAAACCTGATACTTACCGGGTACAGGATTGGAAATGGCTCCTGATAAAAATAGAAAAGAAACTCAATTTGTGGAGTCATAAATGGTTGTCTCGAGCAGGGAGGCTGGTCCTAATAAAGTCAGTTCTGATGGCAATTCCTGTTTACTGGGCCAGTCTCATGTGGGTACCTAAAGGTATATTAGCCTCTATAGACAAACTGTGTAGCAGATTCTTATGGGCCGGATCTAAAGTAGAACACGTGACTCCCTGGGTTGCATGGGATAAGATTTCGAGACCGAAAGAATGGGGAGGATGGGGAATTAAGCATTTGTCTTTTTTTTCAAAATCCTTAGTAGCCAAGCTGGCATGGAGATTTATATTGACCGATTCTCTATGGTCTACTGTTACAAAAAGAAAGTATATAGATCCGGCCACTGCTATTGAATGGGTCCGCAATCCTGTGAAGTCTTCCAAAAACACCTCGGTGGTCTGGAAGGCAGTAGTTGCTTCGGCTCACACTATCGAACAAGGTCTTGCATGGAAAGTGGGGGATGGTACTCGGGTGAGGGTTGGATGTGATCCCTGGGTTGGGTGCTCGGAAAGATATGCCTTATCACATGATCTGAAATTATTTTTAACTGAACGGGGATATCTTTTTCTGAATCAGGTGGCCAATCCTAGGACTACTACCATCTGGAGGCAAGGGTGGTTGACAGAAGCTGATCTTCATTTGGAGGAGAGATGGAGGGAGGAATGGAGCCTCTTTGTGTTGGACCTTCAAAACTCCTCTGTCTGGATTTTAGAAGCAAGGGATGAGCTATTTTGGGTCCATGCGCAGACATGAAGCTACTCACCTAAGATGGGCTATAAATGGTTGATGTCCCAACAAGGTTGGGAAGACCCTGCATGGTGGTCAAAACTTATCTGGAAGTTGAAATGCCCTGCAAAAGCCAGACTTTTCTTCTGGTGCATCCTTCAGAAAAAAGTGCCAACATGGGATTTCTTGCAGAAAAGGGGGAAAATAGGCCCAGGATGGTGCTCTCTTTGCAAAGCAAATGAGGAATCAACAATGCATATATTTCTCACATGCCCTTTCAATGTCAGCCTTTGGGCTGAATCCTTAAGACTCATTAATTCTCCTCTCAGGTGGGAAGGAGATAGTATCCAGCAAGCATGGTTCCGGTGGTGGCAGGAGGCCTCTGATGACAAAGTCCACTCCATCCCTCTCCTGATAGCCTGGGGCACTTGGCTAGCAAGGAACCAAGTAATTTTCAAAGATCTTCCCTTCTCTATTGGAAAATTGGCTGTGGAAGGGGCAATAATTTATGACAGCATTCCATCCTCATCTGGACTTTCGATCCCCCGCTCTATTCAGACTGAATTTATTAGGGAATCTGTTCCGTGGGCCTACTTTGATGGGGCTGCAGACATAAATGGACGGTGGAGCAGGTTTGGTCATTCATGTTACTCCTGAAAAATCTTTTCGAGCCTCAATTGGCCTTGGGCAGGGGACTAATAATTTTGCTGAGCTCAAGGCCTTACATCACCTTCTATGCTGGCTATCCTTGAAGCAGTTGAGACAGGTTCAGATTTTCGGTGACTCAAAGAATGTTGTGAATTGGTTCAACAGGACTCAACATTGCAGAAATTATATTTTGCTTCCTTTGCTTAATGAGATTTTACGTATCAAAAGTTTTTTTAATGAAATCATTGTTTGCCACATTTACAGGGAAAGAAACCAGGAGGCAGATAACTTATCTAAAACAGGTGTACAACAAGATTTGGGGACCTGGTCAGTAATAGATATGGACAGTGGGGTGATCAATCCTATTGACCAGCCAGTCTTTGGATGACATTTTGTCCGCTTTGCTGTTCTACTTAATATCATGCTGCAGCTGTTATTTTAATTTATTTTGAACTACTTATAAACTATTATGTCTCTCTACAAAAACTATGGACCATACCTTTTATTTTTTACTTTTTTGTGGGTTGTTTTCCTCATATGAGGAGGCCTGTTGACACAGTTTTCACAAAAAAAAAAAAAAAAAAAAGATTATGTCTTGATTTACAATTGACAATGAGACCGGAATAGTGCCTACTGCCGGTCTCTACAGGTATATTTTTTGATATGTCTGATGATTTTTTCAGATGATGAAGGCATCTTTCCTTCTCTTTTCTTATCTCTGTTTCGGTGATATGCCGGGAGATACGACAAAGCGGAAGTGCCCTCTTTTTTAGAAAAATCTTTTTTGATTTGGCAGCCTTAGGGATACTTGTGGGTACCCAAGGAAGCCGAGACTGCTTTTCTCCCTCACCTGAAGGAGATCTGGAGTTGATATGAAATTCAATGCATATGCTATGAGACTCTCTAATATAAATAGAAAGTCCAATTTTTTTCTGTGGAAAAAAAAAGTTGATGTTTATTGTCGGATTATTATAAAGAGCTAATAATAATCGGCATGCATCTATTTTTAGATTGATGATCTATAAATAGAATTCGCCCAATATTCTAAAAATAGAATTTCATCTATTTTTCCAACTTGACCAACCCTCCACAAATAGCATCCTGCAACTTCTGAAATATGATCACCATGTCTAAACATAGACAATCTAAAAATAGACTTACACCTAAAACTAGCCTGCAGGCCCACTTAGTGAAGGTGACTGATTTTCACTAAGCTTCATCATCTTGTTGAATCTCAACAAATTTATGGTCAGATATCAAAATGGTAAAATGGAAAGTTTAAATATGTAAAAAAATTAACCTTGTTTAACCAAGAAATCCATGTATAAGTAATTAACACGCCCAAACATAATTGGTCCATTAGTTTTAAAATTCATTCACACATGAACTAAATATTATTGATGCTCATTGCAATATTCATCCATCTATTAACCAAATATTATCAATAGTTAGCAATAAGTTCATAAATAAATGACATCCTCACATATATCAAGTAAGGAAGTCATCCATTACTACTAGGAAGAAGGTCAAACATTCTATAATTTTAAATTTTCTGATTTTCTATAACCAAAATTCAACCATAATTTTTTTTGTTAAAATTGCAAGTTGGATTGTTGAAATATGTATTTTAATGCAAAAAATGAAATCAACACCCTCAGATCTCTAGTACAACTTGATCTTGCAAAGTTAATGAACACTGGTGACTGCAAATCAATTCCAAACACTAAAACTCATCGGAGTTGATAATAAGACTTGCTTTCATACAAGATTAATATTTGTGAACCCTCAATTATCTCCATTACAACTTGATCTTGCAAAATTAATGATTAATATATGTGATTCTATTAATGAAAAATGATTATTTTCTAAATTTTAAATAAAAAAATGTCTATTTTCCATCATTTATCTTAAGTCGCTGGAAAATATATTTATAAAAAATTTAAACTACATAATATTAATAAAACGCGTCCTCCTTTGAAAACAACTGCAATTTGTACCATTGTGTATGGTTGATTTTGAAAACAACTACCACTTGTATCATTGTGTACCCTTGATTTTTATGTTAGACGATTGGAATAATATCTACCTTAGGATTGAATATTGTTATTAATCAGTTACATAAATAATTAAAATAAGGAAAATTGTTTTAAGTCCTCCAAACAACAAGGAAAAGTGTCTAAGTCCTCCAAACAAGAAATGTGCGCATGAAATTGGAAGAAGAAAGGTAGCCCGAGTATTTTTTCTTTCCTTTATACTTTTCTTTCTAAAGTAGGTGACATTTTGTATCTTAGTTTTGCACAAAACAAAACAAAACAAAACAAAACAAAATTATCGATGGAGAAAGAGAATCGGATTCATTTTTGGTTGTCGAATTCTGATACCAAATCACCAAAAAAGGATGCCCGTGACGAATTTCCCATTGCTCCAGTGAAAGCCTTCCCAGTTGATAGCGTTGCTATCAAAAAGACGACCTGACTTGGTTCTGCCGTTAGATGTCTTGGTATGTTTCCGATGCATTTTTGGAAGCTATTCTGACCCTCAGTTTTCTGGATTTTTTTTGCTATATTTTAGAAATAATGTGGTTGTTTTACAACACAACACAATAGGTACAGATTGTATTAAATCTGTGTCACGATGAACCGGAACCACTGTATGGCATTTCAACTTGGAATTTTTTAAATTGTGAATGAAATAAAATTTACAATCACTTTATACTGGATGGTAAATTGCAACAACTGAAACAAATTTTACAATCACTGCATGCTAAATTGTATTGTAGTAAATATATCTTAGTGCTACTAAAGCTATGTGAATTATTTATAATTTATACCTTACACATGGGGCAACGAGCACAGCGCCACTCCAATAGTCAGGTTGATTTCGATGGATGAGAAGTGTCACAGCTCCTCCCATTGATTCGCCATAAAGGAACCTCGGTTTCTTTCTATACTCAGGGCGCTCTGCAATAATGCAATTACCAAACTATCTTCTTACTATGCACAGCTACAGACTTCATACAGTTTTCTCGGTGAAATAAATCACCATAACATTTAAATATATTGCATGCATAAAAAGATCCCAATCAAACATACCAACGATGCTCTTGAAAAATATTGCACAATCATTTACGAGGTCTTCAAAGCTTTTTATGTAACAACGTATTCCAGGGGATTTTCCATGTCCTTCGTAACCTATACCAAATACCGCATACCCGGCCTTTGCAAGCCTAACTCTTGTTTCGATCAATAAACTCCCAAGTATGGTTAATCAACTATCATCTTGTTCATATTGTCAAGGTCCAAGTACCTTTCATGAAAATGCTGCACTCTGTGCCAAAGCCTTTTTTTTTCAACATGTAAAAAAGCCTGGTATATTTTATGTACTATCACAACGGTCAAAAAGTTTCCAAATGTTTTTGAAAAAATACATTCTTCAAAATCATACAAATCTTGACTATTTTACCTATTACATTTGCATATTTTCATTGTCAAAAATATATGTTCCCTTCAAAAACTTGTATCTGGTATTCTTATGTCTTTCTGACTGTTTGTTCTCGTTCATATCCTTTGATGCTATTAGCTATTGTCTTCACCTGATAATGCTTATGGAAGTGGCCACTTTCATGATAATCCTCCTCAGTACACAGTGCATAATCACCAAATGGACGCCTGCTGCAAAAATCATTACTAACATTGCATTTTCAAGGACCCCCTTTCACGACAAGCTATCTTCTATCCATACTTCTGCCATGTAGCTAAGAGTGCTCTCCATCGAGTCGCATGCAAACTAAAACCATGCCCGATGATCACAAACTATGTATATGTCCTATATGTGTCAAACATCCTCCCTGCACAGTGCTTAAATATAAAATAGACAAAAACCAAAGTCACCATCATTATCTTCTCCTACTCAATAAAATCTTACAGTTCCACTTGCCCTTGCTCCTGATGCTTCATGGAGTTCAAAGTGCATTTCCCCAATGGAATCTTTCAACCCCCTTTTGGACAACCTATCAGCTATCAAGTTCTTCTCACGATAAACATGTGTGAAAGTGATGTTAGCGAAAGTCTCGGCCAATACTGAGATCCTATCAATCCATGAAGATAGTTGTATGGGGGGTAACTGATTTTTCTTATTAAGATAATCAATTAACACTTTTAAATCTCCAAAGATCCAAAAAGTGTCAATGTAAATATGTTTTGTAAACCATAGTAGGCCCCATAGTGCCAATATCTCTGCCCTTGTGTTAGAACCCAGCCCATCGTACCAGTAAAGTTTGTAATCGCATAACGGAGAAATCATTAGCCAGGCACCGCAGCTGCATCTACCACTTTGTGTTGCACCATCGAAAAAACCAGCCAAATAATTTATTTCATGTGGTCTCAAGCCAAAACCTACATTTACCAGAAGGAATTAAATTATACAATATAAACCTGAAATCCTGAATAAAATTAATAATTGAAAACATGTATTTTCTAATGCCAATCTAAAGAACAAATTACATGATACAAACCTAAAATCATTTTTTTATGATAATTATACTGTTATTTACCTCTTCATATTTGACGTTAATGAGTTGCTCTCCTTATAGGTATGGTGCCTCAAAAGAAAAGCTAGTAGGTTGAGATAATTTTTTAAACTTTATATGGGAAGAACTTTAGGAAATTGAAATAGTGTTATTCTAATTTTTAGTAAAGAATCTATTAAAATTTGATTTTGTTCTTTATTTTTTAAATGTGATGAGGATATATATTATTGAAACCATAATTGTTTAATTATCTATCTCTTCAATATAAATTGTGTTTAAAAATTAGGAGCGTGAGGATTATACATAAGCTTAAAATTCATACATAAAGCATAACAGTCCTAGAAAAACATGAATTAACAAATATACTTAATTTGTTATACATCTAAATTTGTTCTATTACTGTTGTTTCATTATAAGGATTTAATCCATATTTATAATATATTGAAAAAATCTTAGCATTAAAGATGGGTGATTGGGAACTTTACTTATCAATTATTAACAAGTAAATTAGGTAAATTAACATTTACCTAAATAAATTTAGGCATACAGTGTATGTACACCAACATCCCTATAAGCTCGACATAAGCTCAACATAAAGAAGTATGAAAAACATATAAAAATTCAAATATAGGTTCCAACTACAACAAAGCCATGATAGCTAGTTATATACAAAATCTTGACCAGGATATGTACCCATGTACAACACGGCTCTTAGAAGAGACTAAGACCAATGATTGAAACACTTTAGAGATGACACTGGAGAAGACCTCACAAAGATGTCAAGTTAATCATTTTTCTAGATTTCACGTCTTATTGGTTAATTATCTTAGTGTGTCCTTGCTCTGTCTAATTTTGTTAGAAGAGACTAAGACCAATGATTGAAACACTTTGGAGATGACACTAAGAAGACCTCACAAAGATGTCAAGTTAATCATTTTTCTAGATTTTGCATCTTATTGGTTAATTATCTTAGTGTGTCCTTGCTCTGTCTAATTTTGTCATGATATCAAAGCAGAATTGAGTAGATGGTCTACCCAAGTTTCTATACAGTTTTAGATATTATGATGTCTATGTATTCTTTAACCTGTGTTCTTTGGGTCTCCCTTGTTTTTTAATTTTGATTGTTCTATTAATAGGTAGGTTTCTTTCGTAATTTTTTCACTTACTAGGTTGTTTCTAAATCGAATCTTGTTTCCCTGCAGGACACGATCGGTGACTGTGTAGATTGAACCAGTTCTTCAACGACAAATGTGATGCAAATGAAAGCGCAAGGAGACACACAACTTTTGAATCCTAAACTTTGCCTCGATGCGCCCATTGTTATTCAAATTATGCAGAATGCTAATAACCTTTCTGAATCTTTACATTTTCTCCAATATTCCTCCCACCTTCGCCATTTCCTCCATTTCCTTCCCACCTCGTTCCTCGCTGATGATGATATCTTCATCTGCTCTTTCATATTTTCTTTTCTGAAACCTGAATAGATAAATCAAAACGAAAATGAAAGAATAGCTATGACGATGACGATGGGAGATCAATGATGGGACATTAATTATATTTATTGATATTTTCGGATTTATTTCACTTAGCTTTGATATAGCAGAAGCAAAGAAAGAGGCACTGAAGAGAGTCAACCCTAAAATTTATTTGGGGGAGAAGATATATTTGTTGATCATCCCACCAAAGTAAAAATAGTGAAACTACTAGTGAAATTATTGATTCCTGAATTAGTTTAGAAATATTGAAAACATAGGAATATTGAAAACGTGAATTCTACGACTATCCCTAAAAGAAGAAAAAAAAGCTACTAATTCTCTAAACCAATCCTATACTTAATTCAGAATCTAAGCATACCAAGTGCACCTACAATTTTGCAAATCAGTTCCATTTTATATGTTGCCCATGTGGCCCATAGTGTATAATCAAACATCACTATGAAAGAAAGAGCGTGCCTAGGTTATAAAAAAACCAATTTTTTTATCCAAACAATTCTCCAAACCTATAATTTCTTTTAAATAAAATTGTTCATATTGATAAGTAAAATATTCAATTAAATCACATATCATATCACATATTTTTTCCTCTATATTACTGTTTCCTATGTTACTACTTTACAGTGTTTCCTTTTGCAACATATAATATTATTGCATTACTAGTATATAAACAACTATAATACCACCTTTATAATCATTAATTCAATAACTTTAAACACTACACCATATACCAATACCAAATTTTACACAAATAACATATTATCCCTTCCATGACCAATTCTATTATAATACTTGAGTGGTATCTTGCTCTTCAATTTAGCACCACCAACCAAACATACTCACAATTTCATGCCAAATTTAACTCACAACCCTCTAACGTTTAGCTAACGTCCTCCATAACCAATACCAAATTTTGCTTCCATGACCAATTCTATTGTAATACTTGAGTGGTATCTTGCTCTTCAATTTAGCACCAACCAGTGAACGTACTCACAATTTCGTGCCAAATTTGACTCACAACCTTTAACGTCCTCCATGAAAACATGAAGAAAATATTTTTAATAAAAACTTCGGAAACACTGAAAAAAGGTAATAGAGTGGAGAGAAATGTTTAAGTCAACGCGCTAACGTCCTCCATGAAAACATCAAGAAGATATTTTTAATGAAAACTCAGCAAACACAAAATGGATAATAAAAAGTATAATCAAAAGTGATAAGTATATCAACTCATCATTAAAATGTAAAAATGTGATTTCAAACATTGCAACGCATCCAATATAAAAAAGTGGATTCAAAGTATAGATTACACGTCATCATAAAGAAACACAAATAATATTTTTAAAATGATAAGATTTCAATTTTGATATAATGGCACTGGGTAATGAAAACTCAGCAAACACAAAATGGATAATAAAAAGTATAATCAAAAGTGATAAGTATATCAACTCATCATTAAAATGTAAAAATGCGATTTCAAACATTGCAACGCATCCAATATAAAAAAGTGGATTCAAAGTATAGATTACACGTCATCATAAAGAAACACAAATAATATTTTTAAAATGATAAGATTTCAATTTTGATATAATGGCACTGGGTATAAATTTGAGGAACCATTTGTATGGAGATAATGTGTGGTTGGATTTCATCAATTTCTTTACTTATTTTATATAAATTTTAATGATATTTTTTAGTGTTATTATTAATAATAATTAATTATATTAAAAAGTATTCTGGTTAAATATAAAAGAGATATTGTAATGTTTTATTTGGTTATATTAGATAAACATTTTGACTAAATTAATATACATAAAATTAAAATGAAAATTAATATTAAAAAATATATTTATTATAGTTGTTAATTATTAATAATTAAATTTATTTTAATTTTGAATCTATCAAATTTTTTAAAATCACATTTTTTGAAATGCAAATCTTTTTTAGAATGAAAATAAATATGATCTTTCTCTATATTTAATAAATCCAAAATTAAGATAAATCTAAATTAATATAATAATAAAATTACATTTTCACGTAATAAAATAAAAAATAAATTTAAACAACCACTTATAAAAAATATTCTAAAAATTAATTTAATTATTACATGTAAATTTTCATAAACTTAATGTTTATTATTATTATTAAGTATTGTTAATATATTAATATTTTTATAATATATTAATATTTTTAATCTTGAAATTTGACAAAGAATATATATATATATATATATATATATATATATATATATATATATATATATATATATATATATATATATATATATATTTTTCTAAATAAGATTGATCTATTAACATGGGTGTAAAAATAAAACTTGACCGAGGCCAAAAACTACTGCCTTGGAGAAGGCAGAATTAACATGCAAAACACATATGGAGACTGCCCTTGAACACAGAAACCAGCCTGGAAAAGAAGTCCAAAACCCACGCAGGGGCTCACTTTGAAAACATCCTGAGATAGCAGAGTGTGCATGGAAACAAAAATGAACAGAAACAAGCCAAAAATCCACATAATCGGCTGAACATAAATAAACCCCATAGAATGGGCCGCAAAGTGAGAGGAAGACACCACAGTAAACATACTATTCATGAGGAGGGACTTCAACGATGCGACACCAACCCGCAGCAAGCATATCCTGCACCAAAGCATCTTCGGAGGCATATGGGCCTTGATCAGCGGGCGCCATCACCACCTCAGGAACGTTGCGAGTAGGGTCATCCGGAGGTTGCAACGACGCACAACCGATTCCCATCTGTGTAGAGTCTGGAACGAGGCCTGTTGGATGAGCATTGGACTCCCCCGACTGAGCCTCCTCCTAGAAGATGACAGTAAAGAGAACTGAAATCCTGGGGCGATTCAGTGTGCTATCAAATGTGAAGCGCGTAGTGCCCGTGGTGGGTGGAGGCAGAGATCCTTGTGTGCGGGGAGTGGAAGAGTCTCTAAAGTGCCCTCTCCCACTGCGAGTACGTGGGTAATGGCCAGCCAGCGGACCACTAGAGCGAGCAGGCGCACTGGACGAAAGGCTAGAAGAAGTGCTAGGCGGACGACCCCTGGAGCCACCTCTGCGGCTCCTCATCCTGTGGCGAAGCCGAGGCATGGAGGGAGCAGGCGGGGGCTGGGCAGCAACGGCGACAGAATTAAACCCACGCAAGTAGAGGCCAGAGGTTCGAACAAAGTGCACAAGATTCAACAGTGTTGTCTTCACCCCAGGGTTTGAGTAGGGCTCGAAGAGAGCCTCCCCATCCAGACAGCGAGAGACAACCAGAGCAGTCGAACCGACAACATATAGAATGAAGACAGAATTGAGTTTCGAGACCTCCTCAAAACGGGAGCTGTGCGAATGAAACACAACAGAGAACCCAACGCCACCCTGCCCCTTAACCTCCTCCCTCGCATACCGATGAGCCCCCATCATAATTGCATCATTGAAGGCGAACTCAGACTCCAACATGCCAAAGCATGCGATGGCAGAATCAAAACCGGAATACATTGTATGAGTGCCACACCTCCGATGAACCGTGCCTTTGAACGCTGCGAGGCTTAAATGCGAATATCTGGCAAACAAAGGCGGAAGATCATTCTTGTCCTAGGTGGGCAGGTGTCGATCCACCTCGCTACGCCCCCTGTCCCATCACAATAATCTCGGTCACACACGCGCTCAGGAAGAATATATATATATATATATATATTATTAAGTATTGTTAATATATTTTATAATATATTAATGTTTTTAATCTTGAAATTTGACAAAGAATATATATCATTTGACTTCTCTTTAAAATGGATTAAATAAAAGACAAATGATTTGATTTATTTTTAATAATTAAAATAAGTAGCATTACACGATTTCGATTTCGTGTTCATGTCACATTCACTTTAAAATGGATTACTAGCAATTGCACCTAATGTTGCAAAAAACGCCGTAAGGAAGAAGCTAGAAAGAAATCAATTGTAATTAATTTAATGTTAAACAGAGAAATTAAGATATTGATTGTCAAAAATAGATATAAAGGAATTAGGATACAGATAGCCAAAACCAAAAGAAAATGTTTTAGCTGTGGGTCAAAGGGGGAAAGAACAGAAATACTCTGTGAGGCAGAGTGACCTACGTGAGGGATTATGTCCTTTATGCATGTTAAGGAAAATATTGGAGAACATGATGAAGTCTGCAAGGATAGAGCTGGAATGAAGAAAAGAGAAATGTTGTGAAATAGTGTTATGAATATGGTGCATAAAATTTGGTTTCCCCAAAGGCCAATATAACTAATTTAAAATGAATTTGTGCAACATATACATATGCACAAGGATGACAGTTTGCTTTCACAAGCCTCAGAATCTCTCATTCTGATGATGTGGAGGAGATAGCCTGAGAATCTCTCATTCTGTCATGATGAGGAGGAGAATGACAGTGATGCTGCTGCTCTGCTTTGGGCTTAAATTCCCTGAGAATCTGCGAATCTTATTAGCAGAATGAATGATATCATTACTTTTTTTATCAGTCCAAAAGCAGCATAGCCCTCTAGTATTTGCCAAAAAAGAGTTTTGAGGACCACACTCAGACAGTGGAAGTAGTTTTCACCGAGGGATGCCATGTGTCTCATGGCGTGTCCAAGTGCACTGTTCAATCAAATGATTATGAGGCGCATAATATGATTAAGAGGGCACACCCCCATAATTGAATTTGTGTGAAACATTTTGGTAGCGGGATCGAGAGGGGGGGCTTCCCCGCAACCTTTAGAGTTCATATCTGAAATTTCAAGGAATGATATGTCATTTCAATGGTTTGGCACGTATAAAATATTTATGGATACGTATAATTATTCTGGTCCTGGGAAAGCAGCAAGCAGGAAGGGGATAAGTCATTAGGAAATTAATATAATTGTATGAATTGTTGATGAAGTTAAGAGGAAGAAGACTGGTACTTTTAGTCCTCATTAATATCTTGATAGTGTAATCAGGCCTTGGTCTCCAATAAATGGGTGTGAACTATAAAGATAAACTTTAGTTCTTTATCATTGTCTCTCTGAGCCTTGGAATTCTAATCCACATTGCATCAATATCCTTTGTTGCATGGTGCATGGAAAGATGCATCAAGGCAGTATTTGAGTGTAGCACGTAATTGAAATGATTCCTTTGAGATTTACCAAAATTTATTGAACGATAAAAGAATTCCAATCTCTTGAGGTGACATATAGATAAAAGTTTCAAACAGACTTTTCCTAGTGCTCACTATTGAAATATGAGTCAAGTAGGCAAGTAATACACTGCACTGTCAGCATGCTGAGCCAAGCAGTTAACAGACATTGATAGTTTGCACTCATTACCTAAAGGGAGCCAATTAGCAAATGAGTAATCAAATCACCTTAATGAATAATAAGGATCTGAATTTCAATATGTAATTGTAGTGGTTCTCATTGCCCTTGATATAATATTGTTGGTATTTTGTATCTAAAATGCAGATGGGATCCTAGCAGAAGAATGAGTTATTATCATTCTTGCAGACATCTTACTTCAATTATTATATTGTTTGAAGCCATCTCCTATAATTTTGAGCTTATCTGTGTAAATTTTCAGCTGCAGCGAGAGGCAGTGATGTGTTAATGGTTATTGCAGTATAAAATGTTCATTTAGTTAATTCCATATACGGCAGAAGATTATGATTTAGCTAATGGCATTATGGGGCTACAATGATTTGCACAGAATATTACTCTTTCTGAGACATGAACACTAAATTAAACTGCCTTTTTCCATCGAAAGATGGAGATTGAGAACATTCATAAGAATATTTCTATTTGTTTATTATTCTGACAAGATGCTTCCTATTAACACCATGTAGAAAGCATGTCCTTCCCCATTCTGGGAGTATTAAATGTAATGTAGTTGATTTACAAAACTCTAGAAAGCCTCGTTAGGCTGATGTATTTGATTTACAAAACTCTAGAAAGACCCATTAGGCTGAGAAGCTACAAGTCAGCGTATCTATTCAATTGCCCAGGGCCTGCACCCTGCCTTAACTGGTTACTGCATCAAATGGACTGTTTGCATGTGTGAGATAGTAGGGATTTGAGCCTTGGTGGAACGTATGAAACAACCTTGCCTTACCAACTAACCAAGACCCCATTGACATATCTCATAGTTTACTGGAAAATTTAAACTAATAAAGAGCTCTTAGCAGGTGCACATGTGAGCAGATAATCATCCCAGGAAGCAGATTTATTTTCTGATGGATGATATTATACTTATTTTGAAGAGCAAAACTGAAGCATTTGGTTTTCTACCATAGTTTATAATTTTGAAGGTTAGAACAACCAGAATAATTAGCCATCAGATATGGATCAAATTGAATATAATTATGTAACTAGAGGAACCCTTTTTCCCATATTTTCTTGAGTCATGATATGTGCAAGGATTGCTTGCAATCTCACTAATTTTATGTTTAGATTATCATAGAAATAAATCTAGAATCTGGAGTTTTTATTTAGAGGAAACTAAAATTAGATGAACTAATGTTTTCAGGTAATTTTACGGTGGGGATTAGAACGAGGCACAAGTGTGTTACCTCGCAGCTTAAGACCTAAGAGAATCAGGACAAATTTTGATATCTTTGACTGGTCATTATCTGAAGAAGACTGGAAAAAAATCAACTCACTCGAGCCACAATATCGCCTGATAGACAGTGGGTACTCTTATATATCTGAAGCTGGACCTCTACAAGAAGTTCAAGAGATTGATGATGACGTCGAAGCTGGTATTTGATGGAAATGTTCACATTGTTCTCAAGATTTATGTACTATAAAAAGTCGATTGAAGCACTACTGTGTTCTTGCTATGCTTTTACTGTTCTGTTAAAAATCTAGTTGTATATTTCATCCATTAGAGTTTGAACAAATATTTTTATCCACCTGTGATGGAAATGTTCACATTGTTCTCAAGATTTATGTACTATAAAAAGTCGATTGAAGCATTACTGTGTTCTTGCTATGCTTTTACTGTTCTGTTAAAAATCTAGTTGTATATTTCATCCATTAGAGTTTGAACAAATATTTTTATCCACCTGTGTATGTTTCTCAAGGTTTCTCAATAATAAACTATAGCTTCCGAAGGATTGCAGCCGATGTGAGTCCTCTTCTCCACAACATTTTTGGAATTATTTTTGTACAGCTACCCAATTGTGTCTCTCTTTAAATTTTCAAATTTCAGAATATAACATAAGATTTTATTTCAATTTCAAGGGGCTCAGGGGACCACCTTTGAGATTTACCAAAATTTATTGAACGATAAAAGAATTCCAATCTCTTGAGGTGACATATAGATAAAAGTTTCAAACAGACTTTTCCTAGTGCTCACTATTGAAATATGAGTCAAGTAGGCAAGTAATACACTCCATTATCGACATCTTGGGCAAGCCATCTCCGATAATATTATATTATTATTATATTGTTTGAAGCCATCTCCTATAATTTTGAGCTTATCTGTGTAAATTTTCAGTTGCAGCAAGAGGCAGTGATGTGTTAATGGTTATTGCAGTATAAAATGTTCATTTAGTTAATTCCATATACGGCAGAAGATTATGATTTAGCTAATGGCATTATGGGGCTACAATGATTTGCACAGAATATTACTCTTTCTGAGACATGAACACTAAATTAAACTGCCTTTTTCCATCGAAAGATGGAGATTGAGAACATTCATAAGAATATTTCTATTTGTTTATTATTCTGACCAGATGCTTCCTATTAACACTATGTAGAAAGCATGTCCTTCCCCATTCTGGGAGTTTTAAAACGTAATGTAGTTGATTTACAAAACTCTAGAAAGCCTCGTTAGGCTGATGTATTTGATTTACAAAACTCTAGAAAGACCCATTAGGCTGAGAAGCTACAAGTCGGCGTATCTATTCAATTGCCCGGGGCACATACCACCTTAGCGGTTCTTGCATCATTATGAGTGTTTGCATGGGTAGAGGCCCTAGGGATAGATGCCTTGGTGGAGCAGTATGAAACAACCTTGCCTTACCAACTAACCAAGACCCCATTGACATATCTCATAGTTTACTGGAAAATTTAAACTAATAAAGAGCTCTTAGCAGGTGCACATGTGAGCAGATAATCATCCCAGGAAGCAGATTTATTTTCTGATGGATGATATTATACTTATTTTGAAGAGCAAAACTGAAGCATTTGGTTTTCTACCATAGTTTATAATTTTGAAGGTTAGAACAACCAGAATAATTAGCCATCAGATATGGATCAAATTGAATATAATTATGTAACTAGAGGAACCCTTTTTCCCATATTTTCTTGAGTCATGATATGTGCAAGGATTGCTTGCAATCTCACTAATTTTATGTTTAGATTATCATAGAAATAAATCTAGAATCTGGAGTTTTTATTTAGAGGAAACTAAAATTAGATGAACTAATGTTTTCAGGTAATTTTACGGTGGGGATTAGAACGAGGCACAAGTGTGTTACCTCGCAGCTTAAGACCTGAGAGAATCAGGACAAATTTTGATATCTTTGACTGGTCATTATCTGAAGAAGACTGGAAAAAAATCAACTCACTCGAGGACAGTGGGTACTCCTATATATCTGAAGCTGGACCTCTACAAGCAGTTCAAGAGATTGATGATGACGTCGAAGCTGGTATTTGATGGAAATGTTCACATTGTTCTCAAGATTTATGTACTATAAAAAGTCGATTGAAGCACTACTGTGTTCTTGCTATGCTTTTACTGTTCTGTTAAAAATCTAGTTGTATATTTCATCCATTAGAGTTTGAACAAATATTTTTATCCACCTGTGTATGTTTCTCAAGGTTTCTCAATAATAAACTATCGCTTCCGAAGGATTGCAGCCGATGTGAGTCCTCTTCTCCACAACACTTTTGGAATTATTTTTGTACAGCTACCCAATTGTGTCTCTCTTTAAATTTTCAAATTTCAGAATATAACATAAGATTTTATTTCAATTTCAAGGGGCTCAGGGGACCACCTTTGAGATTTACCAAAATTTATTGAACGATAAAAGAATTCCAATCTCTTGAGGTGACATATAGATAAAAGTTTCAAACAGACTTTTCCTAGTGCTCACTATTGAAATATGAGTCAAGTAGGCAAGTAATACACTCCACTGTCAGCATGTTGAGCCAAGCAGTTAACAGACATTGATAGTATGCACTCATTACCTAAAGGGATCCAATTAGCAAATGAGTAATCAAATCACCTTAATGAATAATAAGGATCTGAATTTCAATATGTAATTGTAGTGGTTCTCATTGCCCTTGATATAATATTGTTGGTATTTTGTATCTAAAATGCAGATGGGATCCTAGCAGAAGAATGAGTTATTATCATTCTTGCAGACATCTTACTTCAATTATTATATTGTTTGAAGCCATCTCCTATAATTTTGAGCTTATCTGTGTAAATTTTCAGCTGCAGCGAGAGGCAGTGATGTGTTAATGGTTATTGCAGTATAAAATGTTCATTTAGTTAATTCCATATACGGCAGAAGATTATGATTTAGCTAATGGCATTATGGGGCTACAATGATTTGCACAGAATATTACTCTTTCTGAGACATGAACACTAAATTAAACTGCCTTTTTCCATCGAAAGATGGAGATTGAGAACATTCATAAGAATATTTCTATTTGTTTATTATTCTGACCAGATGCTTCCTATTAACACTATGTAGAAAGCATGTCCTTCCCCATTCTGGGAGTATTAAAACGTAATGTAGTTGATTTACAAAACTCTAGAAAGCCTCGTTAGGCTGATGTATTTGATTTACAAAACTCTAGAAAGACCCATTAGGCTGAGAAGCTACAAGTCAGTGTATCTATTCAATTGTCCAGGGCCTGCACCCTGCCTTAAAACTTAAAAAAGGAGTTGCTAGTGATAACATTACAGATGTCATCATCACCACTCTGAAAAAAACCTTCAACAGACCAGGGACCTACCAACGCCAATCCCCTTTTTGAATCAATAGCCGGGAAATAAATCTCCTCATAACCCCTTAGAAACCTCGAAATCATTACTGAACAGAAGGATAAAAAATGGCACTTACATGACTCTGGCACTCAATATCCTTGGTACCCAGAAGCACTTTTTTCTTGCCTGACCTGATTACCCTGTTACTTGGACTGCTCATGGACCCTCCAGAAAAACATGTTGCAGCAGTTTCACATGAGAGTTGATTATCAGCTGACACAATATTGTTATTATTATTTTTCACTCTCACATAATCAGACTCCACAGCTTCAGAAGCAGCCACAACTTCGGGCCTAGAATCCTCTGCGCTGGTTCTTGCAGTAGCAGTAGTAGGAGCAAAAGAAGATAATGGAAGACCACACCAGAGATCGGTGTAGTAATTATAATTGTAATTCCTATTCAGCGCATCTTCATCATCCCACAGTACGGAGTTATTCACGAGAAAACCGGGTTCTGAACATTTCTGGGCCATGATTCGTAATGCAAAATGCAGGGGCTTCTGATCTCTGTGCTTTTTTCTGGAGGGAGGGAACCCTGAGGGAACCCTGAGGGAGTGGAGAATGTATTATTTATGTTGGACGAGGCGCTGGGTACTTTTTACTTGTCATTTCCTATGGTAAAATCATGTTTTCCTATGGCGAATGCCCCTTTTTTGCATCAATCGTGAGATTGTGGCGCATCCTTGGCCCTGGGAAGCCATCACGATGTATCAATGTGAAAAAAGAAAAGAGAAAATGTATGTTTTTTAACCTGCAGAGGCGGTCTGGATTCGAGCCGCGGTTGTTCTCTCTGGTTTGCAGAGCTCGTTTAGGATCTTGCATGAAGCAAATGACTGCCATAATTGTGGCAGCAGACAGGGAATCGTTACCCTAACAGAGCCCAAACACATCAGGATCGTTCGATTCCACATAGCCAAATCTATGATTGAGCGTAACAGGATCGTTTGATTCCAAATAGCCAAATCTACGACTGAGCTCTTTATCTCGGCATAACCAGTGTTCATGGACATTCTGCAAATGTTGCGGCATTATCATTCTGATATCCTTTCATGAACTAGATTTTTAAGATGTTTGGTTTCATTAACACACGCAGAAAAAAACAAAATCAACAAATGTAATCAAGAAAATGGAGCTGTAATCAAGCAAATGCTCCATGGAACAACACCCAAATACGTCCAGGAAAAAAAATATATGCAAAGCTCGCTCAGAAATTCAGAGAAATTGCGATTACCCAATACATAACTGATTAATATCGGTTAACTATTTTGTTATAACTGTTTTTTAATATCAAACGGTAGATCTTTCTTCAATCGTCTAACGCTAGATCTAAAGGTGAACAATGGTACAGAGTGGCACCCAGCAAAGTTATTTTCAAATAAATACGCCTTACGGCGTCATAAACCAAATGATTTGATCACGGGGTAAAAAGTTATTATGTCGTTTAATTGATTTCGCGTTCATTTTACATTTACTTTAAAATGGATTAAAGAAAAAACAAATGATTTGATTATGGGATAAAAGGTTTATATATATATATATATATATATATATATATATATATATGAGGTTTTTATATTAAGAGAGTTGATTATTTTGGATGTTGGGTAGATCTCGAGTTAAGATAAATTTAAGTTGGTTTAATTATTAATTATAATTTAAATAATTGATTTTTTTATTTATTTAATTTATATAATTTGACTAAATCAAAATATTTACATAATAGGACGGGACAATATCTTTTCCATACTTGGTTGGAGACCAGCATAGATCCATTTTAATTATATATGACCAAATAAAAAATGTAACCATAAAAATCATAAATTTTTTTCTATATATAAATGTATATGAACTTGATATCGACAAATGTTAATTAATATAAATCTTCAAATAGTTTATTTAAATCTCTTGTTGAAATATCTTTGAAAAGTATAAGATTTAAACATGTGATTCACACATTTTTTTTACTTCTAATTACTTTATTACTTTACAACATATTCATTTTTTTTAAGTATAGCAAATATTATTTTTCTATTTAGTTTTTATTTTTATTTTAAAGGGACACAAAACAAACTTACACATCCTCTCATAATGTGTTGTAGAATAAACCTCTGGGCTCAATAAAATAATTTCACTATCAATATCAATAATTTATAAATCATTCAACTTTGATAAATTTTACTATTTTTTATTTTGATTTCCAAATTCATAACACATGAATTCTTATATATTTTATTTTTTTATAAAAGTTATAAAAAATAAAAACTAAATATTTATATTATTAAAATGATATATTTTGTTTTTTTTATAAAAATATAAAAAACTAAAAACTAAATATTTATATTATTAAAATGGTTGTGGAAAAGTAACTATAATAAAAATATAAGTTAAGTTCGAAAACAATTTATTTCAAAAATCATATAGGGCTAGCTAACATCTTCCAGTAATTTTTTTTTACAAATATTTAATATTATAGATTTTGGAAAAAATAATGTATAATGAAACCAACTAGGATTTGTTGCTTCTTCAACTCTAGGATTTACGTTGGTTAATTCTTGGTCTACTACTCTAGGATTGATGCTGGTTGATTTTTGGTGTACTAATCTTAGATTAAGGAATATGGTAAGTAGTTCGTTGTCAATCAACTCATAAAATGTGTTAGCAACTTGTTTATTATTATTACAAAGGATCTAGAAAAAGTCAAAGTCTATATTGATAAAATGTGATGTTGAATTAATAAAATAAAAAACTCACTAGTCAGCTCTATGAAAGAGAGTCTAAACTAGGAGAGCCTGGCTCTGAAGAACGCTCTCCATTCTCAATACAACTCAACCAATATATAGCATATATGTCTATAGGGAAGTTAGAACCATACCCTAAGAAATAGAAACTAATTCCTATCCTAAGGTTTCGTGAACCAACTCTCACTAATTAAGGATTCTCTATTATCTTTCAACACTCCCCCTTAATGGAGAAGGAGTTCACAAATATGCCTAACATCTCTCTAAACATTTCAAACTTAATTTTGTCAAGAGGCTTAGTGAAAATGTCAACAACATTATCACATGTTATACAATATACAAGATGGATTTATTTTTATTGAACTTTCTCCCTGAAAAAATGTGTATCAATGTGTTTAGTTTTCTTGTGAAACACCGGATTATTAGCAAGTTTGATTGAGCTTTGGTTGTTGCATCTTTATGTTCTTCCCCAACATCCTGGAGAAGTATCTGCAACCAAACTGCCTCGCATGTTGCTGCGCACAGAGCTTGATACTCTGCTTCCGCTGAAGACAAGGGAATTGTGTTATGTTTCTTACTACTCCATGTAATCAACCTGAATCCCATGCTGAATGCATAGCCTGGTATGGATCTTCGGTCGTCTACATTTCCAGCCCAGTTGGAATCTGTAAACCCTATCAATCTAACATCAGAAGAATCATTATAAATAATACCATAATCTATAGTTCCTTGTAGGTACCTTAAAACACCTTTCGCTGCATTCCAATGACTCTCAAGTGGCTTGGAAATAAATTGACTTAGCACACTAACTGCATAAGCCAAATCTGGTCTAGTAGTGGTTAGGTAGATTATATTCCTAACCAGTTGTCAATAAAGTGTCGCATATGCCTCTTAGAGCCATCCTCACACTGAAGTTTAATATTCTACTGTAATGGGACTGCTACAGCCTTGCACTGATCCATCCTAAATCTTTCCAGTAGACCTCTGACATACTTACCCTGGGACAGAAAAGTTTGTCCTGAATCTCTCCAGATCTCAAGACCCAAATTGTATCTTAGTTCACCAAGGTCTTTCATTTCGAGCATTTGTGACATTTGTTGCTTTATTTCTTTGATCAGATCAATAGCATCACCTGTAATAATCAGATCATCTACATACAAAGAAAGCAACACTATATGCCCCTTTTCATCTTTCACAGTATACAGATTAGGTTCGTTTTTACTTCTATTGTAACTATATTGCAGAAAAAATGAATCAATATTTTCATCCCATGACTTGGGTGCTTGTTTCAATCCATATTGAGATTTCTTTAATCTACAGACTAAATTTTCTTTCCCTTTCTGTACAAACCCCTCATGTTGCTATAAGTAAACCTCCTCTTTCAACTCCCCATTTAAAAATGCAAATTTTACATCTAGTTGGTGAATCATCCAGTGTTTTCTAGTAGCTAAAGAAATCATCATTCTAATAGTGTTTAGTTTAGCTACGGGGGCGAAGGTTTCCTCATAATCAATACCTTGTTTTTGTGAATACCCCTTTGCTACCAATCTAGCTTTTAATTTATCTATGGTTCCATCTGCATTAATCTTGGGTTTATACAACCATTTACAACCTATGGTTTGTTTCCCTTCGGGTAGTTCAACCAGCTCCCAAGTGTTGTTTTTGAAAATAGATTCACATTCTTGTTCCATAGCTTCTTTCCATTCACTACATTGATTTGCTTCTCTATAACTAGAAGGTTCAACAACATTCATCATACTAGTTATAAAGGCATTTTCCCTATATCTAGCAGGCAATTGAATCTGCCTACCTGATCTTCTGAGCATTGGTGTAGCTTCCAACCTATTTTTAATTTCCTTTGAAGGACTCAACTCGATTGTTGTATCTGAACTTTCTGCTTCTGCCTTTTTCTACTTCTCATGGATGTTACATGTTTCTTCACTTCCTTCTACCAAGAACGGAATATCCCATTCCTCATTGCTTTAATTAGATTCATCATAAACCTACTCATGGAACATGACATCTCTACTAACAAAAATCTTGTGATTAGAGGGATTAAACAATCTATAAGCTTTAAATTTTGAACAATACCCTACAAAGTTACATCTGATGGCTTTTGAATCTAGTTTTCTTCCTTCTTCCTTTGGAAAGTGGACAAATGCTTTAGACCCAAATACTCTCAAATGTTTTACTGCGGGCTTGAATCCATATAATGCTTCAAAAGGAGTTTTAAACTAGAGACTTCTTGTAGGACTCCTATTTTTCAAATAAACTGCAGTATTCAATGCTTTAGCCCAAAAACCATTTGAAAGACCCTTACCTTTCAACATGATCCTAGCACACTCCACCAATGTTTTGTTCTTTCTTTTCACTACTCCATTCTGTTGAGGAGTATGGGGTACTCTGAATTGCTATAATATTCCATGGTCTTTACAATACTTGGTAAGTTACTCCTTCCTGTATTCTCCCCCTTGATCGAAGCAAAGAATTTTTATGTGCTTCCCTATTTGCTTTTCTATCATATATATGAACTGCTTAAAGTATTCAAATGTGTGACTTTTCTTACTCATAAAATATACCCAAGAAAATTTTGTGCAGTCATCAACAAACAGTAGAAAATACAGTGCACCTCCTAATGACTTTGTTTGCATAGGTCCACATAGGTCTGTGTGCACTAATTCAATTATATCTCTCTTTTTCTTTTCTACTCGAACAAGGAATTCTTCTCTATGCATCTTTCCTAACACACAAGCATCACAATCATTATGCACTTGTTTTAATGTAGGAAGACCTCTTACCATTTCCTTTTTCTGAAGTAACATCAAATCGTTGAAGTTGATGTGACCAAGTCTCTGGTGCCATAGCTCTTATGTATTTAAACTTGATGTTGTCAAGGCTAGATTTGGTGTTGTCCTCACATCCAATTTGTATAGACCTCCTGTTCGAATTCCTAAAGCAATGGTCTTCATGCCATCCAACAAATATTTAATATACCAATTAGATTTAAAGAATTCTACCTTGAGATTATGATCTGTAATCATGGATACAAAAATCATATTCTTTGTAACTTCGGGTACATACATTACATTATGGATATGTCTAACATTATCATCAGGAAAAATAATAGGAATTTTCCTGTACCCTTTGATCTGCTAACATCTATCATCACCAAGGTAGATTTGTGCTCCATTGTTGGTTTCTTTAAAATATTTGAACCATTGTATGTTCCCCGTCATATGTGTGGATGCTCCTGAATCCACATACCAGATGTCTGCTTCGACATTTTCATCAAATTCTGCCATGAGCAATCTGAAGTCCTGAACATGTTCATCATCTGCAAAATGACCTACATGTCTTTTGTGTTTCTGTTGTTCTTCATGAAATTTCTTCTTCCTGCACTCCTTAGCCATATGACCAATTTTTCCACAATAAAAAAATTGTATTATAGAATCGTTTCTATTCGGATACATACCTTTAGCTTGATTCGGTATTTTCTATGGATTTCCTCCATTTTGTTGTGATGGATTTCCTTTTGCTTTGAAGAATTTCTCCTTTTCCATTAACGCAAGATTTGCACTCTGGGTTTTCGAGTCAATATTCTTTCTTCTTCTTGCATTAATATTGTTGTCAATTCTTCAAACTTTGGGGTTTTATCTCTCACACTTATCCTAGTGATAAACATTTGGTAATAATCAGTCATACCATTCATGGTAATCGTGACCAAATATGCATCTGCTACTATCTCACTAATATCTGCCAATTTATTCTTCAGAACTTTGATCCGCAATATGAAAGAAGCAACTATTTCATTCTACTCCGTCTTTATGGATAGAATCTTGCTCTTCAAGAATAGTGGACGATTTATATTCCTCATCTCATACAAATCCTTCAATACTGTCCAAATTTCGCTGGTTGATTTGCATTCTCTGACATGCGGTATGATGCAGTCTTTCACTAACATCTTCAGCAACGTATTTTCTTTGCCTTCTCTCTTCTCCAAGTCTTGAGTCATTGGGGCTCCTGTTGCTGGTTTCGGCTCATCCATATTTGCAATCGTCCAAGCACTTTATGCTTCTAGCATAGTCTACATCTTGAACTTCCAATTAGAGTAATTGGAACCATCGAGTTTGTTACTCTCATTCAAGTATGCTTCGATTATTTGATTATTCATCTTGACGATTAAAAAAAATAACTTATAGTAATTTATAGGAAAAAAAAAGGATGGATCTACCCCACATCCTTACAGAAATCAATATCACGATACAGATCTACTTGATTTGTGATCAATCCAAAAGGTTGTTTTGCATGTTATGCGACAGGATCTCGACTCCTCTGCACCAACAAGATATGCTTCAGATATCTTCCTTCATCGATGAGCTTTCACCGGATCCCTTCATCGGTGACCTTTCACAGTATTTCATCCTTCATCAATGGTTTCCATTGGCTCAAATCTATTTCAGATCTCCTCGACGCACAAACTGATCCAATTTCCATGACTGTTGCGCCGAAAATGAAACTCATTAAGTCTTCCCCTTGTCGGCGCCTATGTTCTGCTCAAGTCCGTGCCATCGACGCGACTATTACTGTAGGAAACCATGATGATCGACGCAACTGTTCCTCCAAAACCCACACTGATCCGCTCAATGTCTAAACAAAACAAACAAACAAAAAATTCATTCAGTCATCAGGGGCTTCTCCTCTGCCACCTGGATACTCACAGGGATCACATCACTCTGACTCTGATTCGACCCTGGAGCTCTGATACCATGATAAAATGTGATGTTGAATTAATAAAATAAAAAAATCACTGGTCATCTCTACGAAAGAGAGTCTGAACCAGGAGAGTTTGGCTATGCAGAACGCTCTCCATTCTCAATACAACTCAACCAATATATAGCATACATGGATACAGGGAAGTTAGAACCATACCCTAAGAAATAGAAACTAATTCCTATCCTAAGGTTTCGTGAACCAACTCTCACTAATTAAGGATTCTCCATTATATTTCAACATATATCATTTGTCTAACTTGGTTGTAACAATTGTGGTAGAGTCTCTTATTACTTTTCATTGAGAAATGCATTTTTTAGAGTTTCCTATTACTTTTCATTGAAAAATATTCATTTATGTCACTAATGGTAATCGAGTACCCTTCTACTTGATTGTTGGAAAGAATCCCAACATATAATTCCGCATTTTCCTTTGGGATCAAAAATAATCCCCTTGGCCACCCTTGGTATACATTTTGAATTTTCATTTTTACATAGTCAATTACAAAGATTATATGTCAAGGCCCCATGTCAATTTATACGATATTTGGAAAGAACCTCCAACGTCTAAATCTCCTTGGTAAGAGTTAAACAAATTGTGGGTCTCTCCATTTTTATCTTTTGTTCTTTCTCTTTTTCTTTTTTAAATTTCAATTTATCAATTAATGTATTGATTGGGTATGGAAAGGGATTATAATTTTACTAATTATTTTGAAACATTTAATTAATTAAAAGAATTGGTTTCTTTTCTCGGTCCAACCTATCTCAATCTTGCATCATCTTCTCTTTCCATCCAACACAATTAGGCATGGAAATTAGTCACTAGAGGGATAATAGCTCTTAAGGTATATAATATCTATGTTTATATCATCAAAGTTACAAGCATGATCTCCACTTGAAGTTATTTTGGTGTTATCCAATTCTAATTAAATGTTAAATCTTTTCACATGTCTCTGTTGAAAACAAACTTTGTAACAAAAAGTAATGTGTTCATAGTGTAATGTACACTACGCTAGCAATGATTTCCACCATCCCTCACACTATAAAGAAGCCTTTTACTCAAAATTATGAAAACACAAAGCCCATGTTCAAATATTTTTCATTGTTTTCCATGGGCCATCAAATCTACAAATCATCCCATGTTTGAGCATGCAATCATCCCACCTTGACCCATGCAAAACGTAATCTTTAATGTATGTATTTTCCACAATGAAGCAAAGAGTGGGGATCTACTTTGGCTGGGGGAAGAACCAATTATGTGCATAATGTTAATATATGGTTTTTCAAGTCAAAAGATGGGTAATCTTAAATAGAGGTTGACTTAATTTTTCCAACACTTCTAGAAGGATAATTTTTTAAGCATCAAAAGGAGGAAGTTTTTCCTTTGCTCTAATAAGCTCCATGAAGGCAAATAATCAAGGACACGATTGATTCCTTCTATATGTTAAATTAAAGTAGAGCTATGACCCTATCCAAACTACTTTCCAACTAATATCAACCTCTGATGATCAAGAGGATCTCCCTCCTTATCTCAAAACTTAATGTTCATATTATAAATGATGTCAAAGATCAAGTCTATAGCAATAGTTTTATTTGTAATAGTTTTCACAAATATCAATGTTCTACCTCTCAAAGTAGAATTTCCTTTAATTTGTACAACAATTAACAAAATGTCCTTTAAACTTCGACATAAATTGCATAAATCACATTTTATTTTCTTCCAAATCCTTGAACTCATTATGAAATCATTATGAAATCCTTGAAATCATTATGAATGTCGATGACACATTGTCTATACGATACTTGGATTTCAATATCATGACTCCTCATAATTAAGGAAGGCCATCAAATAATTCTAGATCTTGATTACATAAGTTGTAGTATAAAAATTTTATGAATTTCCCCTTTTTTGGATGTTCAAAATAGTTGAGGGAAACCAATTATTTGAACCTAAAATACAACAAGAATCATTTTGGATTGATGGGCTTCTGGCTTAAGGTTAAAGGCAAAAGGGCGAAGGTGAGAGAAAGGCTGTGTGCTCTAGGCTGATGATGGATGTCTGTATAATGTTAAAATTGCATAGTTTGGTGGCAATAGCGGTATTCAAAGGTGCTAAATCCATTCATGCATTCAAAACAATAGTTTTATCAATCTAAAATTACAATTTTGGCAAACATTGCATGGTCGGATTTTATTATAGCAAAATGGAAAGTTCAAATCCATAAAACATTTATACTTCTTCAATGACAAAATCAATGTATGAATATTTGACACACAAAAAAACATAATTAATTCCATCATTTCTAATATGCATTCATACATGAACCAAATATTATCAATAATCAACAATAAGGTCATAACTAAATTATAGTAATCAACAATGCATACAATAAGTTCATCCATTATCGATGGGAAGGGATAAACATTCTATCACTGTAAACATTTTTTATTTACCATTAGCGAAATTTGACCATAAAAATTTCGCTAAAATTTCAATTTTTGATTGTTGAAATTGTTGTTTTAAATGAAAAAATGGATTCAACACCCCATGCAACCTAATTTTGCAATGTTAACAGTTGATATCTATGATTCAATCAATGCAAAATGATTATTACTATATTTTAAACCAAAAATGTTGGTTTCCCTTATTGTTATCTTAAGTGGCCAAAAAATTTTAAATTCATAAAACATTTACACAATAGCTTATATAAAACCAAGTTTTATTTAGAAGCATCTCTAACCCTTATAACCCTTGTGATTATTACATTATTTACTAGTGTCTAATTTTAATAAACAACTCACTATTTATTCCATAACTAATCATGTCATAAGCTTTAGTAGCATCTTGCTTCTTCTTTCAACCATCGCAACAAAAAAATATCCCAAAACACACATAAGTTCACGTTAGATTTGACAAACTATCCTCTAAGCTTTAACTAACCTCTTCCATCTAAACATCATATTAGAAATTACATCCATTTTTCTTTATTTTTTGTTGACAAGAAATGGAACACATTTGTATTAGAAAAAGTGCATTGAGAAGATGCATTCAAGAAGGTACATATTTAGTGGCCATTGGTAGGCTCCATAACATAACTGTAATTTCTAGAATGATTCTTAACATGATATGTAAAAAGCAAACCAAAAATTCCAATATGAAGCTAAATTCATAGTCCTTGTAATACATGCCTAGAATAAGGTTAACAAAGTGTTGTATGTAAGAGGTCTATGGGAGAAAGAAGCACTCTACGCTTGGTTACTAACCTAAGAATCCCCAAAAATAAGGAGATTCAGTGTGGAAGAAGACAATGTATTAAATTTACTAGTCATTTTTTAATGTTCTAAAGAGAGTAATTATGCATGCCTACCAACTATTGAGTCATGAAGTCCTCTTGTTGAGTGTGTAGGGCTCCACATTCATCTTTCCATTGTTGAATTTCTTAGCGATGTTGAGCTAAGATCTCCAAGGAGATCTCAACTTGTACAAAGAGGTTGGAGAAGCCAATTGGAAGATGACAAATTAAGAAGTTCTTCACAATTTGTTGCGAGTTATTGAAGGGTAGTATTCATGGAATTAACCTCTCACTTATCCATGGGTGTGATTAGGAGGGAGCATAGTGTCACCAAATGAGATTAAGTAAACTTTGTAACAATCACCCTAAGATGAAAAGGAGCAAAGGAGGATTGTATTTTGGAATGTGAATAATACTAGATAATAAATATAGAGTTATAAACATGATGGGTCATTACTATTAGTCCCATTGTTTGCATTATGGTGTGCATGGTTCTAGCTAGTCGATGTTGGCATTAGTTCATGATGGTAGCTAGGTCATGTTGGCATTGCTGTCAACCCTATGTAGTCTAGCTAATGTTTAGATGCCTTCCTTGTAGTATGGTTGCAGCTGGTTGTGTTGACATTAAGATGGTTATGTTGGCACTGATGTCAAACTTGATGTTTAGATGATGGAGTTGGTGTGGTTGATGGTGTTTATGTTCATGTTATGATGGTTTGTTGATGCTACTACAAGTAATGGATATGTGCTTCATGTTGATGAGCTTGGTAGGATTCTTATGACTTGTTGCAACAATAAGTTGGTATGATAATGATGTTGCAAAGATGCTACAGAGTGTGTTCAGATGTGTTGCAAATTTTGCAGGTATTTGTGGAGAGTACAGGAATTGTTGGCGGTCATACCAACCCTTATTTGTTGGTTTCTAGGTCCATTTGGAAATGGAAATTGGGAGACACTTTTGTCCATTTGCAGAGGTGTCAAAGGTTGTGATAGAGGTTTGGAGGTGAGTTCAGGCACTAATGAAGGTAACCAAACACATGGTAGAGGTTATGGGTTGAGATTCTATGGTTTTCCTTATGTTTTGTCCCAACCGCATGGAGTTAATCTAATGCATTTGATTGAAGGGATCCAACCACATAGAGCTAAGCATGTGCATGCGGTTGAAGAGCCCCATCTCCATGAAGCTAAGCTTGTGCATGTGGTTGAAGGGCTCCAACTACATGGAGCTAAGCATGTGCATGCGATTGAAGGGCTCCAACCACATGGAGATAAGCTTATCCATGCAGTTGCAACAAAGATCATCCAAACTTATGCATGCGGTTGAAAATTTCACGAAATATACTTTGGATTCCTCGCGCACATCGAATGTAATTTGACTTGGAAATTACCATAGGCTTCTAAATTAATTGTTAAAGGTTGAAAATAGTTGACTAAGCCCTCCAATGGGTGTGAACACCTTAAGTGCACAAGTAGTGGTGATAATGGCTTGATTTCGTCAACTTTCTGCACTCTTGATACAAGGCCAAAGGTGAAATTCACCCTTAAGGTTTTATATTCTTACTTTGGAGTTGTGTGATGGTTGGTTCAATGCGAGAGTGAGTTAGAGAAGGCTACATAGAGGAAATATGCTTTAGACCTATTTGTGAGCATAAATGCTTCAGTGTATGTGTTCTAATGGCGGCAAAATGAGCAGATCTATTTTCTGAAGTAGTGTTTTGATTCAAAACTTCAGATTTCATATTAGAGAGCAGAGAATTGTAGCAGAGGCTTTGGTAAATATGGAGAGCTTGGAATAGCTCCAATATTATGGCTTTCAATTTTTTTTTGCAGGTGTTGATGATGCATTTGGTGCATAACCATTGTGTTGTGTGTTGCTAATTATATTATGTAGAAATTATAGTTTGGAGTGAGGGTTTGATATTATCGTTGAGTGTGACAATTGTTTTTGTTGTTGGTGATATTATTGTTCAGACTTTGTTGGATGGATTGTGGTCACTATTTTTCTTGAGTGGAGAGCATATGATTGTGGTGATTTTATTTTATTTTTTGATGATATCTTGTTGCTAAAGATCGTCTTGCAGAGTTAAATCGATTTGAGAAGAAAGTATTGGAATCAAGTATGAAAATAGATGAAATGAGGTCCACATAGAGGAGAGGAGCAGTGACCACATGGGTGTGGAGCATTGATTGAGAAGTTTCAGGAAAGGAACAGTTTCTCCATCCAATCGGAGTTAGATATTCCAATTGGAGTTGGGCAAGGATCGAGGATCATGGTGACTATCAACGGTTGGTAGTATGTAGATCAATGTGAGAACATAGTCTTCCAAACTTATCAGTAGAATTGAGTCTCTTGGCTTATTTGTTTTGGCCTATTGTATGAGGTCGAGTCTCCTAGTTGATGTTTGTCAACAAATCTAAGTAAAATACATATTTTTCTTAATAGAAGATTCAAAGCAGCGCAACAGCATCAAGGGTGGTTTTTTGTCGAGAGAAGGGTTTTCCACCATATATCTTGTGACTCATGTGTGATGATGTGATTTTTTTTATGTGTTTTTTATTGTTTCTCTCATGATTGTTTGATTTATTTTCTTACATGGTTATATGTTTGTGTGACGATATAATGAGTTGTCGGTTAAAATATGCATGATTCAATAAATAAGTTGAAAGTGGTAAAAATTCATCATAAGACACACTAATGATTCACCCCCCTCCCCCCCCTCTCAATAGTGCTCAAAGGTTTCCAATAATTGGTATCAGATAAAGGCTCTTGGTTGTAGCTTAATCGTTGAAGAGTAGATATGGGGATTGTTGGAGAAAATTTTGATTTTTATTTTTTTTTCAGAATGAATTCTCAAGGAATGGTTGTCTTCACTGCTGCAAATTTCAAGGTATGAAGAAAAAATGTTAAATATCAATTTTTTTCTTATGGATCTAACATTTGGAGATTAGTATGTGAAGATTATGGCAAGGATCCAAATCAATATGAAGTTTTACAGAAGGATACACAAGCTATATGCATAATCTATAATAATCTTCATGATGATGATTTGAAGAGACTAATAGGTTTGAAACAAAGAAATGTGGGACAAACTAGAATATAGATTTGGAGATGGTACCATTAGCAATATGAAGAATGAGAAAAAGAGCAACAAAAAGAAGAACAAGAAGAAGGGCCTTCAAAAATAAGAAGCTCAACCACAAGAGTCTCATCCTTCTAGTGCAAATGATTCAGTTGATGATCAGAAGAAACCATAAGCATTACATAAAAATTAATCCAAAGTATTGATTCTAATGATTTTCTTTTGAGTTTCCATTTTGAGGATTTAGATTTTTATTATGTTGTATTTCCTACTGAATATGAGAATGATATTAAGGTTCCTAGAGCTGAGATTTCTAGACTAACAGTTGCATGTAAGGATGAAGAAACATTGTTGCAGATATCCGATGATAAGGAGGCCAAGCTCGAGGGGGAGATTGTCAGCTTAAAAGTTAAATTTGTAGAATCAAAAAAAGTTGAGGAAGGTATGAGGAAGCAGTACCAAGAAAAGGAAAACAAGTGTGAGAGATTAGAAGTTGAAGTGATGTCCTTGAGAAAGCAATGGAAGATGGAGAAAAGCACTGTGGCATTGGATAGTTTTCTTGAGATTCAAATATCACCATTGGATAAATATGGTATTGGTTTTCAAAAGGGTGAGTCTAGTTACCATGCAGGAAAAAACAACACAGAAGAACCCAAGAAGCATGTAGCAAAAAATACCAGTAGCAAGTGTGGGAACCAAAGAAACAAGAAGCATAACCAGCAACAAATCAAGGAGCAAAACCAGAAGCAATAAATAAGAAAACCTCAAGGAGCCCCTACATTCAGAATTGTTTTTTCTCTTAGATAAGATCGTGGCAGACCTGTAAAATTTCAAAGGAACCAAAGTCTTTTTGTTCCTTTCATGCATAAAGTAGAATGTTACAAATGTCACAAGTTTGGGCATGTTGCATCTAACTGCAGGAGTAGAACGTATAGATCTAATCAGTTGATCTTGTAGCAGTATAAACAACTAAGGAGATTGCCCAGTAGTTATAATCATTTTTTTAGGGCTATTGTTATTCATGTAACTTATTTGGCCATAAGGCATCTGATTTCAAATCTAACCAATGGAGGAGAAGCACATTGCAAGCAAGGTACAGATTTGATATGAGCAACAGGAGATTTGATCATCTTGCTTCATATCTTGGCCACGTGGAGTGCTACACATGTCATAAATTTGGCCATATGATAAGAGACTACTTGTTTCCTCATTATTGAAGGAAAAATCAACAAAAGCAGCAAAAACAAAGAAAACCTGGCAAAAAACTAGCGAAGGAAGAAAAGAAGCATCCAAATACCATATGGAGAAAGAAGGAACAACATCTCTTCAATTAGTGAAGAGCATACCCTCCTACGGTCCATGATTATTTCTTGCATATTTATAGAGGACTGTAGAGTTCATGAGAGGTTCATAACCTCATGGGGGTGTATGGTAGCAATATGATAGCTAGATGAGTATGAGTTATTGCAGCAGCACTTAATGAGTTTATTTGAGCTTCATACATATTCAGGTCCACATGATGAGTCTGTCTATTGGAAGGAGTTATGCATGGTATGATATTTTCATGGATTTTCTGACTTTTTTTCATCACTTTCACTCAGTTATTTGCAGCATGTTAGCACTTCGTAATTCCTCTAGGCTGAGGAGAGGAACCCAAAGGTAACCACAAACTAATCTTTAGGCTTGGAAGCTAGCCCTTTCAAACTTAGAGAGGGCTCTCTCTTATGAAATCTTATGGATCTTAGGTTAGGTCTATATATCAAGGTAGATTAATTTTAATAGTTTGATGGCAGGGGAGAGGGAAATATCATTGGGCATGGAGTCAATTTAAGCTAAAGATTCTTAGTGAACCAATGTGAAAATGAATGATCCTTAGACAGGGGAAAACTAGGCAATCTTTATGGTGTCTTTTTAAAATTTTATTATAGGGAGGTGAGTAGAGGAGTAGTATAATTGATAATATATAAAGCATATATCTGAAGATGAATTTTATATATTACAATGGAGGAAGAAACACTAAAATGTTTAGTTATCTATAACAGAGCATCTGAATCATGAATTTTGAAATGAATTATTTAACTAAACATTTAAGACATTACATTTAATCATGGAAATAAAAGAAGATAATGAAACACAAACAAGAGATAAACATCACCGTAAATGACTGACACATGAATTCTTGAGCAAGTAAACTTTGACCTTCATCATTCACTGAAATTGTGCAGTGGAGTTGTACAATGCACAAGGTTTTTCTCTATCACACACTGACCAACCAACCTTTTTCACACTAAAATTCATGAAATATATAAAATTAGCTCATCCCTGGACTAAGGAAGTTGAAATCCATCCTTTTCCCAAATAGAGGAAGAGATTACAATGCTTTAGTAATAAAATATTTGAAAAAACTACCCATATCCTACTATCTAGGGTTTGGTTTTTTACTGACCGAAAATATGCTAAATGAAGAGAAAATCATGGTATTGGGTATAAAAATCTTCAAAAATCATCATCTAAATCAATTTGGAGTCAATTATTCCAAGTTGGATATCCACCAAGTCGAATTCCAAATCATTCTAGAGCTCTGTGAGCGAATCTCGCTTGGCGAAATTGTGAAAAATAGGTCTCAAAGTGACAACTATAATTCCCAAAATGTAACACGTGTAAAAACTGAGAGAGGGTTTTTTTTTGTTTGATCCATTCTTGAAAAAAACCTCTCTTTTTTTCAAAAATTTGCTTCCAATTGTTAGAAAAGTGCACCAACAAACAATGGCTGAAACATGAAAAAATACATAATTTTTTTCTTTGAATAATAAGCCTCGAAGGTCCTTTCCTATATCCCAAACCATGATATATATGTAAAATATGAGAGACGTTTTTGTTATTTTTTTGTTATTGACAAAAACCTCTTCTTTTTTTCAAAATTAATCTCGAGTTGGTCAGAAACTAATCTTGAAGTTTACCGCTAAAACAGTAAAAAACGCAGTAAGTTCATCCTTTGTGAATTTTGAGACCTCCTTGAATTATGAAAGGGTTGTATAGGTGATGAATTATTCTTTGAACATCATAGACCTATCAAAACACTTCTTATCATATTGCATCCTCCCATTCTTTAAACATTAACTTCTAAAGAGAAAGCGCAGCAAATTTGAATACGTTTAATACCTTCACAAGAATGAGGCTTGAATATCCAAAATTCTTAAAGACACTTGTCACAACCATATAAAATTATTTCAAGAATTTTCGAGTCAAATTTTATGGTTAAACTGATAACTATGTAAAAGCGCAGAAAATTTGTTGTGTTTTCTCCTTCCTTCGAAAAAAGCGCAATGACTTATCTCTTTTCATATTTCAAATAATCCTCTGGCCTTTTGAATGTGATATGCAAGTGAGATACATGCTTAGGATCATCAGACAATGTTTAGACAACACCTATTAAATCTATAAAACTCTATCTCTTCAAAATTCTCACCTACAACAAAAACATAATGTCTAAGCGCGGTGAATGTTTACTTGCATGATTTGACCTGATGTTTAGATCTCTAACTAAGAAATATAGTTGATGGATGATGTTTCCACTCTTGTAAACCTCATGTAAACCTCCCTACATAAGAAGGAGTGCCATAACTCTGACCTCACACTCTTCACAAAAACTAAAGAGTTGATCCATATGAGATAATAGCAACACTTTACAATTGACCAAAATGATGAAAGACTAAACCTGACTTTAATCACTATAACATAGGATTCTAACATTGGCTCCAATGGGGATGGCATCCTCCTTGTGAGGTGCCAAAGAACCAGAGATCCAGTGCCAAACCATTCGGTTGTTCCCATACCACACATGCGTCCAGTGACCTGATCTTCAACTGAAGCCAAATGCAAACTAAAACTCGAACTGAAATTATTGCTCATGGTTGAAGTTGGGAGTGAAAACCAAACTTCAACTATTGAAAACTCACTGTTGAAAATAAAAATTGAAAATTGTTGAAAATTGCTCATTCCCGTGAACTTTTTTTCACACTTGCCTACCCTAAGTTGTTCCATGATTTTCCTGATTAGGTGAAATAAAAAATCCATTGCAACCATGAAAAAAATTTATCCACTGGTTGAGTTCTTTGCATGTGCTTTTTCACGAGAAAAATAGAAAACCTTCTTACTGATAACTCATTGAAAATTTTATAAACAGATTGAAATCCAAGAAATTTAGAAATCTTGGGATTGTTTATTGTCTAAAAAAAAACTTCAAAAGAGTCTTCAAATGAATGAAAACTAAATTTTAGCTCATCCAACAGATTGTAATTCTACTCTAGGTGGTCTACATACCATCAATACAAACTTTCATCTGCATCCTTGCTTTCGTACTATCTCAAATTATAGTTGTCATGATAGGGTTGCAAATCTTCATATGAATTTTGTAATGAAACACCTGTTGGGAAATACAATGATGTTGAATTCTAAACAAAGTCTTCATCATCCCTATTTTCAAGCTCACATCTAGTCAAAGGATGAGAACTTTGACTACAGAAACCATCCAAATAACCAACTATTGGATCATCAACAACCTTAAAGAATCTTTTCATTTGTTTTATATTTGTTCTAATGAGACTATATGATCTTTCATAAGCTCACAACCCTTCGCTTCAATGATAATTTAATTTTTTTTATTCAGGAACTCAAATGAATCAAAACATAATGGCACAAAACTACCTTGAATTAATTCAAAATGATCTTCATGTTCAATAGCATATGTGTGAGATTGTTGATTTAAAATACTACGGAAATTATCCTTCAACAATTAGAATGAATCAAAACACAAGGGCAAAGTTCCTTCACCCGATTTAGTATTTTCCTCATGTTCTTCATTTCTTTCATAATTGACATATGCAGGCTTCTTGCTTTCTTTAAGTTGCTGAAAATAAACATTTTCTGGCTGAGAACAAGCCATTGGTAGCTCTGAAGATTCAACCTCAAAATCAACAATATAGTCATCATCATATTCATCAGACTTTGGCAAGTCAACTACATCTGCAATGTCATCAAACATGAAAATTGGAACAACAACTTTCTCTTTTGATGATTGATATGCCAATTCACCTTCATGAATGTATTCAAGTGAATACATAAAATAATCAGCTTCTAACTCATGGTGACATGAAACAACAACAAAATAGTTTGGGCCAACAAATTCTTCGTCTTCTGCAACATCACCAAACTTAAAAATTTCAAGAGAATGCATAATGTTATTAACCCTCTCCTCAAAATTCAGATGGGTTTTTTTTGTTCAGGTTCAGCCTCATGTTCATACATTTTACCATCCAATTCTTCATCTTCTGCAAAATTTTCTTGGAAAGGAGGTCTTTTTTGAACTTGAGGTCTTCAGAAATTGGGATTTCTTATTTGAGGTTGTTACACGTCATTTTGTCACCATGACATTTGACGGTCAATATGGATCTATCACCATCCATACTCATGCTTCCCTAGAATTAGAGCACTTATATTCCTTAACCAAGTCTTGGAAACTGGGAAAATAGCACTTAAATACTCTTAAAGATGGCATGCGCACTTTTTGTGGCCACTTCTTGAGCCTGTATGGATATTACTAAGCTTACCTACAGACATTTGCACTCAATTTTCCGTTAAAACCTGCGGACCCCATTTAAAATAAATTAAAGGCGGAAAGTAACTTCTAGAAGCATACTTGGGTGCATATTATTCCAACTAAAAGCCTCTTGAGTTGCGCCAGATCAAGCTAAATCCCTCCAATTATGGAACTTATCCCCTTTGATCAGGGAACCCTAATCCCTTCATTTGAGGATCATACCCCTCTATTGGTAGATTTGAAAACTTCTCAATTTCTCCTATAAATTGAGTTGAACTTCAAGGTTAGGGGTTTCACTTCTGATAATCTTAAGTTGGTCATTCTAGAGTGGAAATATTG
This sequence comes from Pinus albicaulis, assembly GCA_034641835.2. Classification (NCBI taxonomy): domain Eukaryota; kingdom Viridiplantae; phylum Streptophyta; class Pinopsida; order Pinales; family Pinaceae; genus Pinus; species Pinus albicaulis. The sequence continues at coordinate 701,552,902 of CM076575.1, forward strand.
TTAAACCAAGGAGGAATATTGGAAAGGCATACGGGAGGAATCTGTACGACATCAAGGCTCAGTTGTAAGATTGCTCTTTATATTCTTGATAATACATTTGGATACTTTTTCTCATTGTGTTGTTTTCATATTTATAAAAACAATGACAATTCTTAATCTCCTTGATCATTAAGTTAAGTTGGTATTTGGATTATTATATACTGCAGGTGCTTTTGATTCTTTGTGTTTTTGTGATTGCAAGTTCTTCTCAGCATTGAAGGACTTCTTCGGGATAAAAGGCAAGGTCTTCATCAAACATCTTGTTGAAAGGTGAGAGTATTATCCTCTCTTTTCTAGTTTTGATCATATAAATGTTAATAGCTTAGGCAAAGAGATATTCACATGTTTGTTTGTTTCTAGTTATCTGTTGGGATACTAGGGAGATCGCTCTTGTCCGCAAGAAGGATTTAACCAGATCACAAATTGGCAACTCCACTAGGGACAAGCTTAGTTTTCTCTTGGTTCTTTTTGGTTTAGCTCTACGATTTTTGTAGTTTGATTATGTCTGAGTGTTGTTGGGTTTATGAATTTTTAGATCCTTCGAATTAGAATGCCCTGTGTTTATTTATTTGAAAGTTTCTCTCCCCTGCGTGGTTTTCTTTCATAAATAGAGCACAGGTTTGCGCACCCCCTAAGAATTTTTGAAAAAAATGAATATTCTCTGTCTGAGAGTCCGATGAAAAATTTCTATAGGTTCAACCTGACTTATACCTACCCTCATAGTCTATTTGTGAACTCATCTTAATTACCTTTGTGTCTTTTAGAGAAATAAACCCTTTTGCATTTTCGGGTAGAGTTTGTCTTGATTTGATGAATTACTCTATTTGGGAATTGTCGTAGGGAAAACTCAACACTCCCCATTTTTGAATTAGTTACTTCAAATAATGGGGACCCTTTCCATTAATTTTTGGCTAAGGAACTTTTGTAATTTTCATTTAAGTTAATTGTCTTACAATTTTGTCATTTTTCATTTTTATGACATTTCTATTTTGATTATTTCATTGAAATATGATTTTTCACAAGCTTTCCAACAATACTTGTTTTGCTCCATTTGGTCAACCGGTTTGTAAATGTCACTCATTTGAAGTTTCATCGTATTTGTGTCGCCCGGGTTTTAAAAATGTAAATAAATGTATAATATTTTTTTCGCAATTAAAATAATATTCATTGTAAATATTAATTCTTAGTTAATTTTTACTAATTTTTCATTTTTCACTAAATCCCATGTGGGCCCACTTCACATAACTTCTGCTCCTTCCAAAAATTACAAGATTGTGAGAATGCGAAATGCGAGATTGCAAGATTGCTATGGGTCTTTGAAATTTAAAAAAAATAAATAATAATAAAAAATTACGATAAAAAATTTGTGATGAGATACATATCGCAATTTTTAAATCACAACAAAATGATCTTGCAAAGTGATTAGAAAAATGCTATGGGTTTTAAGTTTTAAACAAAGTTTTGTTTCACCAAACTCCCGAACTTCCTCACCCCTTAAAACTTCCACTCCACTCCACTCCACTCCATACTCTCCACCCTTACATAATACGTGAATCATAAATGATTTTTTTTATTTAAATATTTTAAAAAATAATATTATATTATTATATATTAATTATAACTTTTATATAATACAATTATAATATTAATATAATAATATTTTAATTAATCATTAAATTAATTTTTAATTAGTTTATTTTTGTTTTCAAGTAATTTTATTTAAGAAAAATTAATAATGTAATTATAATTAATTAGTATTAATTGTAACTTAATTTAGGGTTAGATTTAATTAAAAATTTCTTATTTTTAGCTCAGGCAACAAAAATTTTAGAATTCTGACAATTTTTATATACCAATTTTGGAAGCTTATACATTGAGTTTTATTTGGTCAAATGAAGCCCAAGACAGTTCGTTAGATAGATAAAATTATGCTGAACATTTCTGAAGTGGTTTCATTTCCATATTTGATCATTTATTAGGTCTAAAATTCAGCAAAAGATAAAGCTCCGAATTTTTAAACAAAACTAATTTTCTAAGTTTTACTTTTTGCATTTTCATTTGCCCACAGCTTCTTCTAAGTGCAGACCCATTCATCAATAATCTCTTTGACAAATTAAAATCCTCACAAGCATCACTAGAAAGCTCATATTTCTTTTATTTTAACTATGTAATTAAATTTTGATTGGGTTTGTTTTAGTTCCATATTTGATATCAAATTGCATTTTAATTAAATTATTGATTGGATTTTGCAGAAAAACAATTCGAAGAGATGAGATGAAAAATATCTCAATCAATGAGAAGACTTCAGCAATTGAAGAATATGATTTTGAACCAATGAAAATTGATTGAGCAGAACCACTCTTCAACAACTGTCTATTGAGGAATTCTTTTGTAAATATTATAAATAGCAGATTGTAGAATGTAAAAAGGGCTCCTATTCTCTGCAATTCAGGATTTACTAAAGACGCTATTGTATAGAGGATTTAGAGTTGTAGGGTAGATGAGAGAAAACTCGGATCTGAGGATTATTTAGGATTTTTCCTTTGCATGATGAATTATGTATGGAGAAAAGAGCTTGCACTATTATGGCTATTGCTTCAAAAAGCAGAAGTTCAAGCATTGTAAAGGATTGTTGGAGACTGGAGCCACAAAAATGGATTCAATAAATTTGTATTTCTAATACTATTTTTTCAAATACTGGTTTCATTTTATGATAGCATAAATATATCATTTTATTCATATTTGTGCACTATTGTCGATATGAGTAATGTGTCTCAATTATATATTATTATGTATCTGCTCTTATAAGTTAAATTTTGATTTCTAGGTAACTATTTACTTAGAAATTTGTCTTTTAATAATTATTTAAAAACAATATTATGTTGTGAACTATTTCCTCATATTATTGTTTAATTATTCGAATTACTGATTTAACAATCAATATCATTTTTGTGAACTTATTCCTAAATGGTGTTAATTGATTATCTTAGTTAAGAGGTATCTAACTAGGATGTGTTTCAGTATTCATAATGTCAGTTAATTAAACTAATTCATTAACTTGATATTCATTATAAGTCAGACATATTTAAATCCCAATCATTTAAATATCTTGCTCTTGTTTGGGTTAGATCTATATTTGCCTGATTGAGATAGGATTAGGATAAAGTTCAATTTTCTTGCATTTTAGAATAATTTTGCATTTAGATCTAATTCTATGTTACTGTAAGTCCTCTTCCCAAAGAGGAAAAACTTTATTTGTGGCTTGGCTAAGCCCCAAACTATCTTAAGGATCACCTTCTTGCCTGATCATCAAAAAGGATAATCTGATGTCTCTTTTCCATTGGTAGACAAAAGATATATTTTAAGCCATTGAAGATTGAGAGAAGGTAATTTGGCCTAGTTAAAATAGTTGGAACCACCATTCCAAACGGAAAAGGAACTACTTTACAGTTCGGACCAGGTGGTCACCCCCCATGTTGTTGCAATGAATTTTGAGGCTTCAACATTTTGGCGCTAGAAGAAGGGCCTGAGACTTGTTTTCCTTTGGAGCCGTTGTATTCTAACATTTCATTTTTATCACAATGGCTCCTCTAAAACTTCCAATTTAGAATTGCATTTATGGACGTGAATCTTCCAATACTCCACCAGAAATAGTAAGACTCTTGTCTCAGGGAAATTTTAAGGGTAAGAGGAATACTTCTACATTTAATCATGCTTTACAATTCATTCAAAAAAATTCAAATTCTACTTTTCACGATATTGATGAAGGCATTTTATGCAGGATTTTTACTCTTACATTATTGGCAAAATCCAAAAGATAGTGTCAATCACTTCCAGTTTCCTCAATTCACAGTTGAGATCAGATTATTACAATGTTCCTTTGTAAATTTGAAGGCTATCACTACGAAAAAAGTATGTAACGAAATTGAAGATCTACAAAAGTTTGAAATTGAGTCTTTAATTGATTTTATCATTAGATTTCATTTAAATTGTTTAAAATTTAAAATTGAAGACAACCATTGGAAAGATGAATTATTAGATTGGTTTGAGCATGTTTTCTCTCTTCCTCACATTCATAATTCCTGTGAAACTAGTTCAAGCTTTGCTCAATCTCCTTCCAATTTCATTAACATTATTGAAAATTAGACTATGGAGGTGCAAACAAATGATGATGAAGTGGCCTCTATTATGTATGCTCAATTCCTTCATTTAGTGCACACTTCCTACAATATTGATAATGATCAAGGTTCACCTTCACATGTTAATGAATCTCATGTTGATCAGCGGTTGTCATTGATGTCAACCCAAGCAGCACCAGGGGCTAACCCAATATTGAATGGGAAGTTTGACCTACCAAATTAATATATTCTAGGTCAATAATTCTTTTGATGGTTTCTACTTGTCGAGATGTTTCCGTTGATATATGGCACGCCATGTAATTCTTCACGGTTTGAGAGATATTCATGTTTGAAGTTTGTACCCCCAGTTAGTGGGCTAAAAACCCATGGGGTTGGGGCATGGGTCATTGAAAAGTCATAATTAATATTTTTTAAGCTCCTAAGATCCCTCCCACGTTCACTTGTTGAAGCCCCTCTCAACTTAAGCATTCATATAAATTGTGATCTTCATTTCCTCCTTATGCATGGGATTTGGCCATCTGAAATAGGTCATCGTGGAATTTTCGCTCTAAAATTTTTTCTACAAAGGCTCAGAAGCTGAAATTTTTATGAGGCGAAGCCAAAATCCTGAGGAAGCTGCAGTAAAAATTTCAGATCAAGTTGCGCAATATTTTTGGAGATATGATCTGTGGAAGTAAGGGTTTTTGCAGGCTCCTGAAATTCATCTCAAAGAAGTGACCTTGGTAAATTCGTCATAACTCCCTCTCTGAGTATCGGATTGGAATGTCGTAAAAAGTGATGGATAGTGCACAGTCTTTAATTTGTGCTCTATCAATTTCAGAGACAAATGAAGAAACGGTGACACGTGGCACGTCGTACAATTGCGCTCTACTGAAACAATCCATAATTAGGGCAGTGTGAGAAATTGGGTATAACTCTCTCTTGGAGAATCCAAATTAGGTCAGACCTGTGGCATTGGAAATAAGACTCAGAGGACTACTATAGGACCGAAAATCAGATATTGAGGATCTGAAATAACAAAGATACACCAGATTCAATATCGAGCTCCTAGAAGGCAAGAAAAAGCTAGATCATGTGTTGTCAAGGGTTGCAAAGGACCAGACTTTCTACGGCAGAAAAGCAAAGCAAGGTGCAGCAGAGGGTAGCATGACAAGAGCAGAAACCAAGGTGCATAACAGCAGCAAGAAGTTCATCATATGAAGTCTTCAAGTGGGCAGCACTGCATACAATCATTGTAAAGGTATCATTGTGCTTAGTCATTGTAAATACATTATTGTACAAATTGTACCAGTGTCTATCTGCCAAGGGTTGAAGAGGCAGTGGTTGTGTCAAAGTTGGGGTTATGGTCTAGTATATATTCTTCTTCTACATTATTCTATATCATTGTAAAGCGGACCATTTTCTCTGGTATGAGAGTCCATTCTTCTTTTATTCTTCTATAGGGTGATAGGGTGGTGCTAGGGTGAGTTGTAGCTCATTGGGTGTTGGTGCATCCGTTCAGTGACTATTGAAGAATCTTGGGCATTGGAGCATCCATCCAGTGGGAGCTGGAGAAGAATTATTTTCTAGATTCTAGGAAGTTGGAGCTTTATTTTCAATTGGAGTTGAAAAGAATTATTATAAAAGAAATAGGTGGTTTTTGTCCCGGAGTGGGTTTCCACCTTAAAAATTGTGTGCATTTGTGTTCCTCTTGTTTGTTGCTATCATTGTACAAACAGATAATAATTGAAGATTAACTAATGCTCTAATTGAAAGAAATATTGATTCACCCCCTCTTAGTATTTCCAACATCTCAATTACAAAGCTTGGAAAATTTCACTATTCAAATACAAGATATTAGCAACAATCTTGAAGAAGATATCACTTTAAAATCTGAAAATCAGTATGCAATAGAATCAAAAAATCAGAGCATAAGTTGGCAAGTACAAGCATCGATTAAATTTTCCAATAAAACACAATCAGTTATACCAATTTCTGAATTCTTTTATGATGAGAAAATGTCAAATTCAGGACAGCAAAGCAACATTCTTCAAGAAAGCACAAGTAGCCAAGAAAATGATCTTAAATATGAAATTTGCAATGAAGAAAATGTACAAGATTTCTCAAATAGAGACATTTTCAAATGCATTGTTTCGGATTCATATTTTTCCCTTTATCCTGATAATTTTTATAATAGCAATTTTTCCTCTCCTCACTTTAAAGATATTTCATAAAATAGAGAGGATGATCTAAATTAATTTCCAATAAGTTTTTATTAAGATAGAGAATTAATTATTGACCATTCTTCTGGCATTAATGAACATGAGCTCAATATTCCTTCTTGTTTTGATACATTAGGTGAGATCGAAGGTAATTCTAATAAATTTTGTGAGGTCATTTATGATAGTTACTTTGACATCGAGGATATTGATTTAGCTTCTTCACAACTGATTTCTCATGATCAAAGTCCAATCACATATCAAAATGAACAATCTAATTCAGAAATTGTTTCAAATAGTTCTCATTTTCAAACAATTAACCATACTCATGATTTCAACATTCAAGAAACCATTCCAATCTATGATTTATATGAAAATCAATCTCTCATTCCTATTGATAGTCATAATTCTCTTTCTAATACACAAGTTGGTATTGATAATCATTTGAATTCCATTATTTCGTCCAACTCTTGTGAAGAGGAAATTGCTTTAAAAAAGTCTCAATTGTGATGTAACAATAATTGTAACATTAGTGTAAACTATGATTCAATTTTGTTATTATTTCGTCATTCATTTTGTTTAAATTCGGATTCATTTTATGTTTTAAGTTTTATATTTTTAGATACTTTGTGTTGGCATATTGAACAACACAATATTGAACACTCAATTGATGCATTGTCTCAATGGATAAACGAAGATTCAAATTATAATCATAAACATCAAGAGCTATTCAACTTCCAATTCCAACTGATGTTCATTTCTTATCAATTACTTCTTACTTCTCGAAATCAGTGACAACAAGAGAGTGTATTTTCACAATATGACCAACAATCTAATTCAATTAATAATCTTCTGTTGGATCTATCGAACTTCCATCTGCTTTTCATTGATCCATTTGAAAGACATTTGGAAAATTTTCCTTCATGGAAGATCGTTAATAATTTAACACTTGAATATAACACTAACAAAATCTTGCAGGCCATTGTATTTAAACTTTCTTATTCACAATCGGGTCTGTCATCCCCTCTTTTGAATCTTTCCCAATCAATAATTGAAATTCATCCAGATTTCTATGATCTAATTGAAGTTTAACTGGGAGATACATTTCAAGAGAAGGTAATTGTAAATAATCTAGTCTTTGTAATTAGATTAGCAATTTGTGTACATACTAGATTCAAATTTATTTTTATTCATGTAATCATATTTTTGTTACTAACGTTTTATATGTAAATACATGCAGGAATTAAAATGCTTACATGGTTACATTGGAAGTATGACTATACCTAGTCATGGTTACATTGGAAGTATGACTATACCTAGTCATGTTTCCTTCAGTTTAGTTAGCAATAGGAATAGATTAATTTAGATTAGATTTTTATGTTTTCATTTATTTCATTATTGTAGATTTTTAAATAAGTAATGAATTTGACTTCTTCTAGGCATCCCCTTTCATTTTCGAAAAGGAAACTTAAAACACTTTAGAAGCTCTTGAATATTTAGATCATACATATTTTTCAAGCCTTTAACTACCTTGTTTTTCAAAAATTAATCACATTAATCATACATGAAGAAATTCCAATAATTTTCTACAACTTGACAATTTTTTATTCACAAGTAATTCTGAAGAACTCATTTTTACCACTCTTGTCTTCTAATGTAAATTTGAAATGGATGCAATATGAAAACTCATTACTTAGAATTTTTAGATCAAATACGTAGGTGATGTTGAACATATGCAAATTTTGAGAAAATTTGGGAGAACTTAAAGCTTCATGAGGTAAAAGTTACAGTCAATTTTCTTTCAGGTAAGTGTTTACATGTTCACCACCATCTATTGTTTATTTAATTTTAAAAGTTTGTTTCTTATTTCTATTATGTTTTGTTTGCAGGTATTCATTGACTTGATTATTAAGACTCAATATAAGCAAGCAGCCGGATCATTTTCCGCAACATGTTCAGGGAAGTATTCAGATCATTATATTTCACAACTCTCTTCATAAGAAAGTGTTGGTAAATTTACTTTCCAATCAGATATTCCGACAGTTAATTAAATTATTAAATGGTTATTTAATTTAAAGAAAAGTTAAATCAGTCGCTTTATTTTTTAATTGAATACTTTAAGAAATCATCGACCCCAAATATGGCATGTCATATATTGCAATTCACATATCGAAAGTTCTGAAATGAACATACTCCAAATATATATGATCCCCTGTTTTTCCCATTCTCTCCAATATCCGATGAACTTTTCTGGCAAATATCACATTATCCATATCGCAACATTTGATCAGAATAACCTCTTAATAATTCCCGATAGGAAACCTCTGATGCAAGACCTCTTATATTCCTTCTCGCTCATTCTCTGACAAAATGACTTTGCTAAAATTTGGATGTCCACATAAACTTGAACTCGATACAACATTTAAATTTAGTTCTGAAATATATCACGTCTGTTCATAAATCGCAAGTTTGGTAGGGGTAATGTTTAAAGGTTTCAATGTCCCAGATCCGATATGAAATTAAATCCACATAATAAAACTATCAGGTCCGTTCTTCATTGCACATCGGCATATCAACAATGTTACATCTCGTGCTCAAATATTTTGATTGTCGATCTCTTATAAAACCCAAATTCGGTCCCACCAATGAGCCACGTCATTTATCGCATTTTCGTTATCACAAGAATAATATCGATGTCTCCTATCTCTCGCATAATTATTCTCTGATCTTCGATATGACTCTGCTCATATCGCAACTTTGTCATCACAAAAATTATATCGCATCACAAAACTCAAATAAAGCTTTATCTTAAGATCTTCTGATGTGATAGATGTTAATATTTGGCTCTCCACCATTATCTTTTAATTATTATAGAAAACTTGATTGCATATCGGCAAAGGAGGAAGTAGTAGCTTTTAAGTTATGCATGGCAAAAGAATCTCACAATGTGAAACATTCGGCAATGCACTGACAAATACGAAAGACCATGTGAACGCACATTTTCATATTTTGTCTCTCATCGGTCTATCTAGAATGAAATTATTATGCTCGTTATTGCTCCAAATTGCTATAAACCAAGGAAATTTTGCATAAAGACGCTTGCAGTGAATGATCTTACCTGTGATTTTTTCTATGCATGTTCCAAATCTTACAATTTTCCAAGGTCTGTTGAACCATTGCATCACACTCGCCAAATTGTTTTCCCTTTAGTTATATTCATTTCTTCTAAAGAGACTCAAAGCCTATAATTGATGAATTTTGGAATCTCAATCCTCTGCTTTTCATTTTTCGATAATTTCCTCAGAATTTCAAAGTTGTTCGCTTATTAGACTCTTCGGATTGTATTATATCATAAACATTTAAAATAAATTCTAAGAATTACTTCTCCAAGTTTCACATTTCCTTTTCTTTCCATTATCTTGTCTAACACATTTAGCAATGGAAATGACCCCTATTTTTCTATCTTCATTGGAATTTTCTGGTTTCAAAATTTTGTAAAATCGATTTTGACTTCAGAAAAGGATTTTGAGATATTTGACACTTGATTTATTCTCATATTTATTAAATACCAAATTCCTCTCCTAGAAGCTTATTTTACAGGTTAATGTAAGTTATCTTGCAACCATTACAAAACTTCCAATTATCTCATTTGTGAAAGAAAGTCATTACGGTTATTTTATAGACTCTTACGAAATTTTTGCCTCTGATATGAGAATGTTTGATGTTTTAAAAAGCAATGTCTTTACAGTATACATTTATCAAGCATTTCTTATCGGACATGATCAAAATCGTAATTTTTTTTTTGTAAAAGTTACACAAAATATTTTTTTCCTGGATATTGTTGCCCTTAATATTTAAATACCAAGATTTCTTGTAACACAGGTGAAAATCTCATTAAACTTCTGAAAAATTCTATCATTGGAAACATTGTAAAGCATCCTCTTTATTTATCAAACTTTTGTCCATCTATACTTTTGGAAAACTTGAGCTCTTATCTTTTGCTTTGATTTTCTGAGAAACTTAGAACTTCATAATATCAAGTTAAGAATCTTTGCAGGTCTCTGATCATTACATTTTAATATTTCATTATTTTTACATGAAGTCTCATTTTATTATCTTTTGAATATATATGTTACTTTCATGTTATCATGGTTGTCCAAAACTACATTGTATTTCAATCATAGTTTTTCCAAATCCAAGTATTCATTCATAGGGATGATTTTCTGACTAAACGGATATACATTCTTCACAGTGTATGTACATGGACTTCTTTTACTCTCTCGTCAATCTCTTTCACTAATAAAGAATTTGAAACAAGTAAAGGTAATGTACCGATGACTAATTCATATTTTTAACCTTTTATTTTGAATTTCTCTCCATACTTATCATATAAAGATTCAATTCTTCTTCATATAAATAATTGCTGCATTATTTGGAATGTTGAATCAACTTCAATATTCTAGAGATGATATAAATTCAGAATGGAAGAAGCAAAGAGAACATTCATCATTGCAATTCATATAGAAGCATATCTTCATCCTCATTTATGATGGATTCGATTTATTTTTTATTCCTTGAACATGAAACATTCATTTCTTTTAATTTACTGCTTGTTTTACTTTAGATTTAATAAATAATTATTTTGGGTCAATAAAACTTTTTCATGTTTTTAATTCTAATTAAAGGAAGAAGTTATCTTTTGTTGGAGAAAATGATATCTTTTAGGTAAGATTAAATGCAGTTTTCCAAAGGTAAGTTTCATGGGCCCACTTTCATTCATTTTAATTTCTTTACTTTAGGTTTTAATTTTTTTTCTTTTTAGTTTTTGTTGATCTTGAACTCTGTTTTTACTGATCTTCATGAACCTTTCGCACCTCTACCAGATCAGTTTTCGAAGTTCATTTTCATTTGCTCTTTGAGATTCTTGAAAGAAACAGTAATGATCCTCATCGAAACAGCTAAATTTGGGAGTTTCTGGACCCATAATCTGTATCTTTAAGCATTATTTTTATTAGAAAATATTTAAGATGCTTTTATGCAGTTTTTGTCTTGAAAAAAGAAAAATTTGCAACAGACAAAGGCCTTTCCATTTGGGTTGAATTTTACCTCATAACTTCTACTCCCTCTCCATTTTGAAAGCCTCATCTCTTATGACTCTTGAAAATTAAAACAAAAAATATCAACATAGGATTGAACGTACATATGTTTATTTTCTTTTATCTCTTTTGTTGAGACATCTGTAAAAGTAGTCTTGTTGAAGTTCATTTTTTAAATTCATATTTTTCTTTTACCTTTCACTTTCTTCGTTTTTATTTTTTTTTGTTGATTTCTTTTCTTACATTAGTTTAGGAATTATTTTCCTTTTCTTTCGTTTTAGTTTGATTTCAGTGACTCTGCCATGATTTATGTGAAACGACATTTTTCTTACCTTACAGTTGTTGACATATATGGGAAATATTTTACTCTATCTATTTTCAGTGAATTTCATTTATCATTAAAGGCATATTTTTATGGAACCATAAAACCATCTTTCTTTAAATATTTTTCATGGAGGAACACACATCATTTCTAAGTGATTGAGTTTAATTTTTTAAGGAAAGAACTGATTTGATTTTAATACAATGAATCTCTCCCACCCCTCCACATAAAAGCCTCTGATTGATAGTTCTAGGGAAATAATTTGGAGTAAACATTATGAAATTATTATGTCTATTCAACATAAATCTCTATCGTCATCCAACCTCTTTCACTCAAATACATCATAAACTAAAATCTTTCAAATGTGTTTATCAAAAAGGTGATTAAAAGAGGAAGCATGGGAAATACAAGTAAACCCATTGGGGCTATGGATGCTCGCTAGCAACGGGACTAGGCTTGTGTGGCATAAAATACAACTTCATCGAGGTACTGTTCAGGCTCGCTGGTAGTGAAACGATGTCAGAGACCAATCATAAAATGGATATATGCTTTATCAAAAACTCCTATCTCTACCTTTTTCTATTTTTTTTCATATGAGGAAAGTTTAAAACAATTTTTTCCAAAATTTGGATTCATCACTTTTACTTGAGTTTGTTTTGAGTATTTATCTTTACAAACTCATATTACTTAATATATTTATGTGGGACCTATGGAAATTTTTCACTGTTGGACGATTTCGTGAACCTATTATTTTTAACCTTTGGGTAAATTAAAGTTCATTATCTTTAATCAAAGATAATTGTTCCTTCTCCTGCATGTTGCCATTGTTGTAGGGAAAACCTAACACCCGTCATTTTTTAATTAGTTATTTGAAATAATGGGGACCCTTTCCATTAATTTTTGGCTAAGAACCTTTTGTAATTTTCATTTCAACTAATTGTCTTACAATTTTGTCATTTTTAGTTTTTACCGGATTTCTATTTTGATTGTTTCATTGAAATTCAATTTTTCACAAGCTTTCCAACGATACTTGTTTCGCTCCATTTGGTCAACCGGTTTGTAAATGGCACTCCTTTGAAGTTTTGTGTCGCCTAGGTTAAAAAATGTAAATAAATGTTTAATATTTTTATTTTCGCAATTAAAATAACCTTCATTGTAAATATTAATTCTTAGTTAATTTTTACTAATTTTCATTTTTCACTTAATCCCACATAAGCCCCCCTTCATATCCCTTTTCCTCCTTCCAAAAATTGTGGGATTATGAGAATGCGAAATGTGAGATTGCGAGATTGTTATGGGTCTTTGAAATTAACAAAAAAATAATAATAATAATAATAATAATAATAATAATAATAAATTACAATTAAATTTTTGTAATGCGCATATCGTATATTGCAATTTTTTAAATCACAACAAAATAATTTTGAAAAAAAAAATTGTGATTGGGAAAATGCAATAGGTTTTAAATTTAAACAAAATTTTGTTTCACCTTATAACTCCCAACATCATCACTCACTCACCATTTAAAACTTCCACTCCACTCCATACTCTCCACCCTCACATAGTACATGAATCATAAATAATGTTTTGTAATTTCAATATTTAAAAAAATAATATTATATTATTATTATATTATTATATATTAATTATAACTTTCATATAGTATAATTATAATATTAATATAATAATATTTTAATTAATCATTAAATTAATTTTTAATTAGTCTATTTTTTGTTTTCAATTAATTTTATTTAAGTAAAATTAATAATGTAATTATAATTAGTTATTATTAATTGTAACTTAATTTAGGATTAGATTTAATTAAAAATTTCTGATTTTTAGCTCAAGGAACATAAATTTTAGAATTATGGCAATTTTTATATACCAATTTTGGAAGCTCGTAGATTGAGTTTTACTTGGCCAAATGAGGCCTAGGATAGCTCGTTAGATAGATAAAACTATAAAGAACATTTCTGAAGTGGTTTCATTTCCAAATTTGATCATTTATTGGGTCTAAAATTCATCAGAAGATCAAGCTCCAAATTTTTGAACAAAACTAATTTTCTGAGTTTTATTTTCTACATTTTCATTTGCCCACAATGTCTTCTGAGTGCAGACCCATCCATCAATAATCTCCTTGACCAATTAAAATCCTCACAAGCATTAGTAGAAATTTCATATTTCTTTTATTTTAATTATGTAATAAAATTTTGATTAGATTTGTTTTAGTTCAAGACTTAATATCAATTTGCATTTTAATTAAATTATTGATTGGATTAGTTAGCTAAAGTAAAAGTATACAGAGCTCTGCAAAAAACCCTAATGGCTTTCGCCGACTCCTTTGCTCCCTCGACCCTGTTGAGCTATGACGCTGCCGTCACCATAGCAGGGCACACTTTCACTAAGGTGTTCAGCGCCGCAGGCCTCCGTGGTCTCTCCTCTCCGACATTCCATAGAATGCAGCATCGAATCTTCGAACCGGCAACAAATCTCATCCAGGTTGCAGATCGAAGGCTTAACCCTATTTGGATCTACGCAGATCCTGCTGTAGGGACTCTCGACCCCGACAATGCCCCTCTCTGCCAGCGACTTGGCTCAAGAACATTCTCCAACGTCAAGGGGAACAAAGACTTCGGATCAGATCTCATCGCGGGCACGCGCAAGCAGAGGATCTGCTTATCGAATCCGCCAGAAAGGCCTACAAAGGCACCAAGGATGGGAATACACACCAAATGCGTCCCGGCGCCTCGTCCTGCTTTGGCCACTGCTCAAAGCCTGAAGATTCTAGACATGGATCGGTCCACCGCTTCCCGCAAGCAGGTTTCTTTTTTGAACCAGCCAGATCTGCCAGATCTTACAGAAGAAGCACTTGCTTTTCAAATTCAAGTCGCACTCTCGGGCAAGACGACAATGCATTGGGTGCACGCAACAGATCTGGTGCAGAATCTTCTACAAAAAATCGAACGACGGCTGGGGATCCCCTCAGTTCACCTGAGATTGCTATATAAGGGTAAGCAACTTATGAACACCCTTCCCCTCTTCTTTTACAGCATTCAAAAGGACGCTTATATTACAGCTATCTTTCGCTTAAGAGGTGGTTCCATAGGGCAGACCTCTTCTGGCCCTTCTTTCTCTTTCAAGGACGCAGTCCGCAAAAATGCTGCCCACCCTCAGGCTTCTCCGAAAGCAGCTCAACCAGATATGGCTCCAAAACCATTTTTGGTAGATAAATCAGAGGAAGTTCCTTCTCTCAATTTCACTCATCCTGGGATTGATGAACGCTACCAGTTTTTTGCAGAATCCACAATCATATGCAGATTTAATGGGCTTTGGCCTCGCACAGTAGATCTTTACCAATGGATACATACCAATTGGACTAAAAGAAACCAGATCTTCTTATGTTCAAAAGGATTCTTCATAGTGGCTTTTGACTCAAATGAAGACTACCAGAAGGCCTTAACAGGAGGCCCTTGGTTTTGGGGTTTGACAGGACTTTTCCTCACCCCTTGGTTTCCAGACTTCGACCCTTCTATAGTTGTCATCACCAAGCTTCCCATTTGGGTCCGGCTCCCGAATCTTCCGGCTCATCTTTGGCATGTTTCTGTCTTCATCGCCATTGGAGACGCCCTAGGACGCTTTCTAGCTACTGACTCTTCAAGAAAGGAAAATGGACTCTTCACCTACAGCAGATTATGTGCAGAAATAGATATCAGCAAAGGGCTGCCGGATCAGATCAACCTTAAGATTGGAGATTTCCACTGGACACAAACCTTGGATTACGAAAATACAGCCTTCCGTTGTCGGCATTGTCATCAAACAGGGCACCTCCAGAGCACATGTTCCCAGTTCCTCGACAAAAAGAAGAATCAGAATCGCAAACCCAAATCCAAGAGCTGGAATCCCTGTGTCCCTCCCACTCCTATGGACGACACAGATTCCTCTAGTTCGGATGAGGAGGAATTTGAAGCAGATGGGCAGAATGATGAGACTCCGCTGGATGCTCCCTCGGTCAGTCCGGCAGTCCCCTCTGCCTCGCCGATCTCTCAGAAACGTTCTCATGTATCTTCGTCTTCAGATTCTGACAAGGATACTCCGCTGCTAGAGCAGAATAGTCTACAACTTGTTATGGCTCATCCAAATTCCACTGGCTGGGTCAAAGTAAGCAAGAAAAAAGGCAAGAAATGTCATGTGGCAGAAACTGCCCACGCTGGGTAGTTTCCTTTGATCAGAGCCTGCTTTTTTGTATTCCGGTGTTCTCTTTTGCTCATTCCCGGATTGTTTATCAGGAGCGAGGTTGATAGCCTATCACCTACAGCTCCCATGCTTATCTGATTCGCTTGCATGCAATCTTGATTGTACTATACTTTTCTTTTCTTAATAGAATTAGTCTTACTGAGAAAAAAAAAATTTATTGATTGGATTTTGCGGAAAAAAAAGAAATTCAATATAGAAGAAGAATATCTCAATCAATAAGAAGGCTCGAGCAATTGAAGAATATGATTTTGAACCAATGAAAATTGATTGAGCAGAACCACTCTTCAACAACTTTCTATTGAGGAATTATTTTGTAAATATTATAAATAACATATTGTAGAATGTAATAAGGGGCTTCTTTTCTTTGCAATTCAGGAATTCTTGAAGACAATATTGTAT
>CM076575.1:701569448-701584097 GCA_034641835.2 Pinus albicaulis
ACCCTGGCACATCATTGATTACCGCGACAGATCAATGTCAGCATCTGTACTCGGCACCACAAATGTCATACGTTTCTCTGGCCCCGAGGTCTCTGTGGCGAGGTTGGTACTCAGGCCATTAGTTTTACAACCGCAGGATGGGGTTAATCCTTTTTTACCAACATTGTTTACTGCAAAGGGTTTTGACGACTAGGGTTTTGGGGCGGTCGCGGTTTTCTCGATGTGCCGGTTTAAGATTGATTGGGCGCGGCAGAGATGGGGTTTGATAGCGAATTTCTTGAGCTTGAGCCTGCGCCAGAGGATCTTTTGACGTGTTGGGGACATGAGGTCTCTTCAAAGAACCTTGACTTGTTCTTCCCAAAGAATGTAAATCTCCAGGGTCCTAGCAAGGAGGCGATTGTGGGAGGTTCACAGTATGGAGTAAGCCGACGAGACAAGAATCTCCAGAGCTCCTGGAACGGTGTTTGGCGGGCGGGTTTTACTCCTGTGGAGAACCAAGAGCAGTTGCGGGCAGTCGAAGACCGGGCGAAATTTTTGAAGCAGCCCTCTCGTATTATCTCTTCGAACAAGGACCAAGGTAACACTTTCTGTCCTGAGCTTTCTCGTGGCTTGGAAGATATCGTTGGAAGCTATGGTTTGCAAGGCCTTTCAGGTTTTAAATTTATAGGAGAAGGGGTTCTTGATGGTGGAGTCTCGCAAGGTCAAGCTTTCCCCTGGCATGGTTTTCCCCTGCCTTTCGCACCCCAGGGTCAGGAAGCCTCACAAGGTGACGGAGGGCCTTCTTTAAGTTCCCTTCAGGCTACTGCTTGTATAAATCGACAGCCCTGGGCCACATCTTGTGGGGTGGTTGGCAGAAACCCTAGGGTCTCGACTTCTAACTTGATTCCTCAGGGTGTTGCTTGCTCAAAGGAGTTTGGGACTGCTGAAGGAAACTAGCAAAGGGGGTCGGACGGAGCAGAAGTCCCTTCTGTGCCTGAGGGAGGGGGTCAAGGGTCGCCCGTTTCGGTTGCGTCGGATGCTCCTGTTCCAAATGTTGCGGGAGAGGAGGGGGACTTCAAGGAAGTCGTGGGGGCAAAGAGAAAGAAACCGAAGTCCATCAAGAAGAAAGAGCTTCGGCCGAGCTGTCTATTGGGGGTAGATATCAGCATAGAACAAACAATGGATGCATCTGAGACTATTCTGGTTGGCCGTGTAAGAGGAAGGAAGTACTCGGTCGAATACATAGCGGACTGGGTCCAATCTGAGTGGAAAGAAGCCCCGGGCCAGCCATCAGAGATTATTGTTTTGGAAAGGGGTTGGTTTAGTATTCATTTCGACAGCAAAACTCATGCGGATTAGGTCTTTGAACGGAACTGGTGTTTTGGGAAGCGTCCCATTCTTTTTCGCAGATGGACTCCATTATTTGATGCGCAGAAGGAGAAATTGGCGAAGTCCCCTGTCTGGGTAAACCTCCCTGTACTCCCCTTACAATTCTGGATGGAATCTGTTTTTGTCTCTATTGGAAATACTCTGGGAAAATTTCTGGAGTATGATAACTCTTACATCAAAACTAAGGACAGGAGTATGGCTCGAGTGTTCGTAATCCTAAATCCAAGGGAGGGATTGGCGGATGCGATGACGTTAAAATACAGGGACCTTGAATTCCTTCAAACCCTGGACTATGAAAACCTCCCTTTCCGATGTCTTCGGTGTCACAAGTATGGTCATCTTGCGAAGGAATGTCCCTTGGGACATCGTCGTCGTTGCCGTCAGATGAAACCCTTTCGACCGCAGGGGGTTCCTGCTCATGAAGCTGGGGGGGCACATCAGAAGGTCTCAATGCAATTTGTAGACCAGTCGAGGGCTCCAGAGATAGTCGATCTTATGGAGTAGGATCAACTCTTGGATGGTAAAACTGTACCTGCCTCTCAGATTAATCCGTCGGTCACCCTGGCTCCCTTACCTAATGAGCTTGCTGGGGCGTCCATGGCGGGTACGACTCCTCCTCCTCCTTTTTCCTTTTGTTCTTCTACATGCACTTTTCAGTCTCTCTCAGAAAGGCCTGGTCCCTCCAGGCAGATTTTAAATGATTTCTCTGCGCTGAATTTATCTAAAGCCTCCTCTGATAGTATTATTATCTCGGTCTCTCTTCCTTCTGATGATGTTTTGCCTACCTCTGAGATTGCTATTACTTCTGTTGAATCCTGTGTTCATACCTTGGATAACCCACCTTATAATCTTCGCCCTTTGGCCAATAGAAAGGGTAAGGGACAGGCAGCAGGAGGCATTGCCTTGGACCCAGTGATAATTGGGCCAAGGAAGTCAAGGGGAAGAAAATATTTACTCTCAAAAGCCCAGTTTAAAGCTGTCATTGACATCACCGACGGGAAGCAGAAAAATTTTCCGGGGGTGCTTAGAGTGGAGCCACCACCCCCCCCCTGTTCCCTGATGATCCACCTTTCTTTCAATTGCAGAGGCTTAGCTAGCCAGCCGAAAAAGCTAGCCTTCAAAAACCTTGTGCACTCCTATAACCCTGATGTTATTCTCCTCCAAGAAACAATGGGGAAAGGGGATGATGTTATATGTACTCTTCAAAAAAATTTGCCTGGGTGGGCCTTCTCAGCTCTCGACGCTACCGGTAGGTCGGGGGGTGTAGTTACAGGTTACAATATGAGGAAGCTCAAGGAAGTCTCATCTTGGGGTTCTGAAAACTGTTTGGCAATGGAACTCTATTCAGGAGAGTTGTGCATCTCCTTCCTTATTCTGAATATCTATGGGCCCTGTTTGGAGAGGGAACGTTTCTGGAACCCCTTCTTCAGCCTCTCTTGCCTCTCCCACCCTTACCTCATCATTGGAGGAGACCTGAACTTCTCTTTGGGGGATTCGGAATCTTGGGGTGTCGTTGCCCACTCGGACCCCCTCTCTATTTATTTCATGAATAAAATTGCTTCCTCCCACCTGGTGGATGCCCCTTTGATCAAATTGCGCCCAACCTGGAGAAACAGACGCCTTGGAGTCGATTGGGTGGGCAAAAGACTAGACCGCTTCCTTCTCTGTGAGACTCTGGTGGATTTTCTATCAGTTTTCAGACACTGGGTTGGGGAAGGGGGTCACTCTGATCATTTCCCGGTCCTCCTGGAATTAAAAGGAGATGCAAAGAAACCAGGAACCCCTTTTAAATTCAACTCATCCTGGCTGAAGGATGAATCCTTCGAAGCTCTTTTCCATGATACATGGAGAAAGGACAATCATAATGAAGAGGGAAGTAGAAGCGCCCACTTTTCGAACAATATTAAGAGAATGAAGCAAGCGACAAAAGAATGGGCGCATCAGAAGAAATTGAAGGAAGAAGAGGAGCTCAAAAGCATAAACTCTGAATTAGACCTGTTGGAAAATTCAGGTGGAACTGGTTATGAGTCCTTGGATTCAAGAAACAGAATTAAAGATTTGGAAGCATCTCGGAAAAAAAATTCTCCAGTTAAGAGAAGAAAGCTGGAGATTGAAAAGTAGAGCCATTTGGCTGCAAGCGGGAGACGAAAACTCTAAGTTTTTCCAGAATTATGCAAAGGGCCGAAATATTGCTAATACAATTTGGGAATTGAAAAAGGAGGACGGGGAAATGGCAAAATCCTTTGAAGAATTGGCTTCTCTAGGAGTAAATCACTTCAAGAATCTTTTCAAAGCCCCGGAGGAAGTATCCATAGCGGAGGTCATCAGAGTTGCACAATTCTTTCCAAGATATGTTGTGGAAGAAGACAATGACTCTATCATGGAAGCTGTCTCAAAACAGGAAGTGGAGGACATTCTCAAGGATATGCAGAAGGACAAAAGTCCTGGGCCTGATGGGTGGACAGTGGAATTTTTCCTTCATTTCTTTGAATTCCTGGGGGATGATTTGGTTGCGGTTGTGGATGAATCGAGATCCTCTGGATCTATCTATCAACCCTTCAATTCAACCTTTCTGGCTCTAATCCCCAAATCTGATCAGCCAGCCTCTTTTGATGACTTTCGGCCTATTTCCCTATGCACCTGTGTCTATAAAATTATTGCTAAAATCATTGCTTCCAGGTTAAAACCCTTCTTATCTAGGCACATCTCTCCAGAGCAGTTTGGTTTCTTGGATGGAAGACAGATTCATGAAGCAGTGGGAATTGCTCAAGAAACCCTGCATAGCTTAATGAGGAATGGTAAGAAAGGGGCAATTGTTAAAATTGATTTATCAAAGGCCTATGACAGAATAAGCTGGATGTACTTGCGCCTTCTGCTGACTCACCTTGGTTTCAGATTCGATTTTGTAAGATGGGTTATGAGTTGCATTACTTCATCCTCTATTTCTTTATTAATCAATGGGGCAGCTTCTAATTTTTTCAATCCGAAGAGAGGGCTGAGACAAGGATGCCCTTTGTCCCCCCTTCTTTTCTTGTTGGCTGTAGAGGGGATTAGTCTAATGATTAGTAGGGAAAAAAGACAAGGAGAGCTCTAAGGAATTGAAGTGGCAGTTAATTTGTGGGTAACCCATCTGCTTTTTGTAGATGACATTATTTTATTCAGCAATGGAAGTGTGGAGGACTGTAGAGCTCTAAAGAGCACTCTGGACCTTTTTCTTAAAGCTACAGGTCTTAAAATTAATGAGCAGAAATCGACCCTTACAATATCAGGTATGTCTTTGGAGGAGAGTGGCAGAGTGGGGGCTTTTCTTCCATTCGAAATCAAAACTCTGCAGGAAAGCTTTAAATACTTGGGCTTCTTGTTGAAACCTGATACTTACCGGGTACAGGATTGGAAATGGCTCCTGATAAAAATAGAAAAGAAACTCAATTTGTGGAGTCATAAATGGTTGTCTCGAGCAGGGAGGCTGGTCCTAATAAAGTCAGTTCTGATGGCAATTCCTGTTTACTGGGCCAGTCTCATGTGGGTACCTAAAGGTATATTAGCCTCTATAGACAAACTGTGTAGCAGATTCTTATGGGCCGGATCTAAAGTAGAACACGTGACTCCCTGGGTTGCATGGGATAAGATTTCGAGACCGAAAGAATGGGGAGGATGGGGAATTAAGCATTTGTCTTTTTTTTCAAAATCCTTAGTAGCCAAGCTGGCATGGAGATTTATATTGACCGATTCTCTATGGTCTACTGTTACAAAAAGAAAGTATATAGATCCGGCCACTGCTATTGAATGGGTCCGCAATCCTGTGAAGTCTTCCAAAAACACCTCGGTGGTCTGGAAGGCAGTAGTTGCTTCGGCTCACACTATCGAACAAGGTCTTGCATGGAAAGTGGGGGATGGTACTCGGGTGAGGGTTGGATGTGATCCCTGGGTTGGGTGCTCGGAAAGATATGCCTTATCACATGATCTGAAATTATTTTTAACTGAACGGGGATATCTTTTTCTGAATCAGGTGGCCAATCCTAGGACTACTACCATCTGGAGGCAAGGGTGGTTGACAGAAGCTGATCTTCATTTGGAGGAGAGATGGAGGGAGGAATGGAGCCTCTTTGTGTTGGACCTTCAAAACTCCTCTGTCTGGATTTTAGAAGCAAGGGATGAGCTATTTTGGGTCCATGCGCAGACATGAAGCTACTCACCTAAGATGGGCTATAAATGGTTGATGTCCCAACAAGGTTGGGAAGACCCTGCATGGTGGTCAAAACTTATCTGGAAGTTGAAATGCCCTGCAAAAGCCAGACTTTTCTTCTGGTGCATCCTTCAGAAAAAAGTGCCAACATGGGATTTCTTGCAGAAAAGGGGGAAAATAGGCCCAGGATGGTGCTCTCTTTGCAAAGCAAATGAGGAATCAACAATGCATATATTTCTCACATGCCCTTTCAATGTCAGCCTTTGGGCTGAATCCTTAAGACTCATTAATTCTCCTCTCAGGTGGGAAGGAGATAGTATCCAGCAAGCATGGTTCCGGTGGTGGCAGGAGGCCTCTGATGACAAAGTCCACTCCATCCCTCTCCTGATAGCCTGGGGCACTTGGCTAGCAAGGAACCAAGTAATTTTCAAAGATCTTCCCTTCTCTATTGGAAAATTGGCTGTGGAAGGGGCAATAATTTATGACAGCATTCCATCCTCATCTGGACTTTCGATCCCCCGCTCTATTCAGACTGAATTTATTAGGGAATCTGTTCCGTGGGCCTACTTTGATGGGGCTGCAGACATAAATGGACGGTGGAGCAGGTTTGGTCATTCATGTTACTCCTGAAAAATCTTTTCGAGCCTCAATTGGCCTTGGGCAGGGGACTAATAATTTTGCTGAGCTCAAGGCCTTACATCACCTTCTATGCTGGCTATCCTTGAAGCAGTTGAGACAGGTTCAGATTTTCGGTGACTCAAAGAATGTTGTGAATTGGTTCAACAGGACTCAACATTGCAGAAATTATATTTTGCTTCCTTTGCTTAATGAGATTTTACGTATCAAAAGTTTTTTTAATGAAATCATTGTTTGCCACATTTACAGGGAAAGAAACCAGGAGGCAGATAACTTATCTAAAACAGGTGTACAACAAGATTTGGGGACCTGGTCAGTAATAGATATGGACAGTGGGGTGATCAATCCTATTGACCAGCCAGTCTTTGGATGACATTTTGTCCGCTTTGCTGTTCTACTTAATATCATGCTGCAGCTGTTATTTTAATTTATTTTGAACTACTTATAAACTATTATGTCTCTCTACAAAAACTATGGACCATACCTTTTATTTTTTACTTTTTTGTGGGTTGTTTTCCTCATATGAGGAGGCCTGTTGACACAGTTTTCACAAAAAAAAAAAAAAAAAAAAGATTATGTCTTGATTTACAATTGACAATGAGACCGGAATAGTGCCTACTGCCGGTCTCTACAGGTATATTTTTTGATATGTCTGATGATTTTTTCAGATGATGAAGGCATCTTTCCTTCTCTTTTCTTATCTCTGTTTCGGTGATATGCCGGGAGATACGACAAAGCGGAAGTGCCCTCTTTTTTAGAAAAATCTTTTTTGATTTGGCAGCCTTAGGGATACTTGTGGGTACCCAAGGAAGCCGAGACTGCTTTTCTCCCTCACCTGAAGGAGCTGGAGTTGATATGAAATTCAATGCATATGCTATGAGACTCTCTAATATAAATAGAAAGTCCAATTTTTTTCTGTGGAAAAAAAAAGTTGATGTTTATTGTCGGATTATTATAAAGAGCTAATAATAATCGGCATGCATCTATTTTTAGATTGATGATCTATAAATAGAATTCGCCCAATATTCTAAAAATAGAATTTCATCTATTTTTCCAACTTGACCAACCCTCCACAAATAGCATCCTGCAACTTCTGAAATATGATCACCATGTCTAAACATAGACAATCTAAAAATAGACTTACACCTAAAACTAGCCTGCAGGCCCACTTAGTGAAGGTGACTGATTTTCACTAAGCTTCATCATCTTGTTGAATCTCAACAAATTTATGGTCAGATATCAAAATGGTAAAATGGAAAGTTTAAATATGTAAAAAAATTAACCTTGTTTAACCAAGAAATCCATGTATAAGTAATTAACACGCCCAAACATAATTGGTCCATTAGTTTTAAAATTCATTCACACATGAACTAAATATTATTGATGCTCATTGCAATATTCATCCATCTATTAACCAAATATTATCAATAGTTAGCAATAAGTTCATAAATAAATGACATCCTCACATATATCAAGTAAGGAAGTCATCCATTACTACTAGGAAGAAGGTCAAACATTCTATAATTTTAAATTTTCTGATTTTCTATAACCAAAATTCAACCATAATTTTTTTTGTTAAAATTGCAAGTTGGATTGTTGAAATATGTATTTTAATGCAAAAAATGAAATCAACACCCTCAGATCTCTAGTACAACTTGATCTTGCAAAGTTAATGAACACTGGTGACTGCAAATCAATTCCAAACACTAAAACTCATCGGAGTTGATAATAAGACTTGCTTTCATACAAGATTAATATTTGTGAACCCTCAATTATCTCCATTACAACTTGATCTTGCAAAATTAATGATTAATATATGTGATTCTATTAATGAAAAATGATTATTTTCTAAATTTTAAATAAAAAAATGTCTATTTTCCATCATTTATCTTAAGTCGCTGGAAAATATATTTATAAAAAATTTAAACTACATAATATTAATAAAACGCGTCCTCCTTTGAAAACAACTGCAATTTGTACCATTGTGTATGGTTGATTTTGAAAACAACTACCACTTGTATCATTGTGTACCCTTGATTTTTATGTTAGACGATTGGAATAATATCTACCTTAGGATTGAATATTGTTATTAATCAGTTACATAAATAATTAAAATAAGGAAAATTGTTTTAAGTCCTCCAAACAACAAGGAAAAGTGTCTAAGTCCTCCAAACAAGAAATGTGCGCATGAAATTGGAAGAAGAAAGGTAGCCCGAGTATTTTTTCTTTCCTTTATACTTTTCTTTCTAAAGTAGGTGACATTTTGTATCTTAGTTTTGCACAAAACAAAACAAAACAAAACAAAACAAAATTATCGATGGAGAAAGAGAATCGGATTCATTTTTGGTTGTCGAATTCTGATACCAAATCACCAAAAAAGGATGCCCGTGACGAATTTCCCATTGCTCCAGTGAAAGCCTTCCCAGTTGATAGCGTTGCTATCAAAAAGACGACCTGACTTGGTTCTGCCGTTAGATGTCTTGGTATGTTTCCGATGCATTTTTGGAAGCTATTCTGACCCTCAGTTTTCTGGATTTTTTTTGCTATATTTTAGAAATAATGTGGTTGTTTTACAACACAACACAATAGGTACAGATTGTATTAAATCTGTGTCACGATGAACCGGAACCACTGTATGGCATTTCAACTTGGAATTTTTTAAATTGTGAATGAAATAAAATTTACAATCACTTTATACTGGATGGTAAATTGCAACAACTGAAACAAATTTTACAATCACTGCATGCTAAATTGTATTGTAGTAAATATATCTTAGTGCTACTAAAGCTATGTGAATTATTTATAATTTATACCTTACACATGGGGCAACGAGCACAGCGCCACTCCAATAGTCAGGTTGATTTCGATGGATGAGAAGTGTCACAGCTCCTCCCATTGATTCGCCATAAAGGAACCTCGGTTTCTTTCTATACTCAGGGCGCTCTGCAATAATGCAATTACCAAACTATCTTCTTACTATGCACAGCTACAGACTTCATACAGTTTTCTCGGTGAAATAAATCACCATAACATTTAAATATATTGCATGCATAAAAAGATCCCAATCAAACATACCAACGATGCTCTTGAAAAATATTGCACAATCATTTACGAGGTCTTCAAAGCTTTTTATGTAACAACGTATTCCAGGGGATTTTCCATGTCCTTCGTAACCTATACCAAATACCGCATACCCGGCCTTTGCAAGCCTAACTCTTGTTTCGATCAATAAACTCCCAAGTATGGTTAATCAACTATCATCTTGTTCATATTGTCAAGGTCCAAGTACCTTTCATGAAAATGCTGCACTCTGTGCCAAAGCCTTTTTTTTTCAACATGTAAAAAAGCCTGGTATATTTTATGTACTATCACAACGGTCAAAAAGTTTCCAAATGTTTTTGAAAAAATACATTCTTCAAAATCATACAAATCTTGACTATTTTACCTATTACATTTGCATATTTTCATTGTCAAAAATATATGTTCCCTTCAAAAACTTGTATCTGGTATTCTTATGTCTTTCTGACTGTTTGTTCTCGTTCATATCCTTTGATGCTATTAGCTATTGTCTTCACCTGATAATGCTTATGGAAGTGGCCACTTTCATGATAATCCTCCTCAGTACACAGTGCATAATCACCAAATGGACGCCTGCTGCAAAAATCATTACTAACATTGCATTTTCAAGGACCCCCTTTCACGACAAGCTATCTTCTATCCATACTTCTGCCATGTAGCTAAGAGTGCTCTCCATCGAGTCGCATGCAAACTAAAACCATGCCCGATGATCACAAACTATGTATATGTCCTATATGTGTCAAACATCCTCCCTGCACAGTGCTTAAATATAAAATAGACAAAAACCAAAGTCACCATCATTATCTTCTCCTACTCAATAAAATCTTACAGTTCCACTTGCCCTTGCTCCTGATGCTTCATGGAGTTCAAAGTGCATTTCCCCAATGGAATCTTTCAACCCCCTTTTGGACAACCTATCAGCTATCAAGTTCTTCTCACGATAAACATGTGTGAAAGTGATGTTAGCGAAAGTCTCGGCCAATACTGAGATCCTATCAATCCATGAAGATAGTTGTATGGGGGGTAACTGATTTTTCTTATTAAGATAATCAATTAACACTTTTAAATCTCCAAAGATCCAAAAAGTGTCAATGTAAATATGTTTTGTAAACCATAGTAGGCCCCATAGTGCCAATATCTCTGCCCTTGTGTTAGAACCCAGCCCATCGTACCAGTAAAGTTTGTAATCGCATAACGGAGAAATCATTAGCCAGGCACCGCAGCTGCATCTACCACTTTGTGTTGCACCATCGAAAAAACCAGCCAAATAATTTATTTCATGTGGTCTCAAGCCAAAACCTACATTTACCAGAAGGAATTAAATTATACAATATAAACCTGAAATCCTGAATAAAATTAATAATTGAAAACATGTATTTTCTAATGCCAATCTAAAGAACAAATTACATGATACAAACCTAAAATCATTTTTTTATGATAATTATACTGTTATTTACCTCTTCATATTTGACGTTAATGAGTTGCTCTCCTTATAGGTATGGTGCCTCAAAAGAAAAGCTAGTAGGTTGAGATAATTTTTTAAACTTTATATGGGAAGAACTTTAGGAAATTGAAATAGTGTTATTCTAATTTTTAGTAAAGAATCTATTAAAATTTGATTTTGTTCTTTATTTTTTAAATGTGATGAGGATATATATTATTGAAACCATAATTGTTTAATTATCTATCTCTTCAATATAAATTGTGTTTAAAAATTAGGAGCGTGAGGATTATACATAAGCTTAAAATTCATACATAAAGCATAACAGTCCTAGAAAAACATGAATTAACAAATATACTTAATTTGTTATACATCTAAATTTGTTCTATTACTGTTGTTTCATTATAAGGATTTAATCCATATTTATAATATATTGAAAAAATCTTAGCATTAAAGATGGGTGATTGGGAACTTTACTTATCAATTATTAACAAGTAAATTAGGTAAATTAACATTTACCTAAATAAATTTAGGCATACAGTGTATGTACACCAACATCCCTATAAGCTCGACATAAGCTCAACATAAAGAAGTATGAAAAACATATAAAAATTCAAATATAGGTTCCAACTACAACAAAGCCATGATAGCTAGTTATATACAAAATCTTGACCAGGATATGTACCCATGTACAACACGGCTCTTAGAAGAGACTAAGACCAATGATTGAAACACTTTAGAGATGACACTGGAGAAGACCTCACAAAGATGTCAAGTTAATCATTTTTCTAGATTTCACGTCTTATTGGTTAATTATCTTAGTGTGTCCTTGCTCTGTCTAATTTTGTTAGAAGAGACTAAGACCAATGATTGAAACACTTTGGAGATGACACTAAGAAGACCTCACAAAGATGTCAAGTTAATCATTTTTCTAGATTTTGCATCTTATTGGTTAATTATCTTAGTGTGTCCTTGCTCTGTCTAATTTTGTCATGATATCAAAGCAGAATTGAGTAGATGGTCTACCCAAGTTTCTATACAGTTTTAGATATTATGATGTCTATGTATTCTTTAACCTGTGTTCTTTGGGTCTCCCTTGTTTTTTAATTTTGATTGTTCTATTAATAGGTAGGTTTCTTTCGTAATTTTTTCACTTACTAGGTTGTTTCTAAATCGAATCTTGTTTCCCTGCAGGACACGATCGGTGACTGTGTAGATTGAACCAGTTCTTCAACGACAAATGTGATGCAAATGAAAGCGCAAGGAGACACACAACTTTTGAATCCTAAACTTTGCCTCGATGCGCCCATTGTTATTCAAATTATGCAGAATGCTAATAACCTTTCTGAATCTTTACATTTTCTCCAATATTCCTCCCACCTTCGCCATTTCCTCCATTTCCTTCCCACCTCGTTCCTCGCTGATGATGATATCTTCATCTGCTCTTTCATATTTTCTTTTCTGAAACCTGAATAGATAAATCAAAACGAAAATGAAAGAATAGCTATGACGATGACGATGGGAGATCAATGATGGGACATTAATTATATTTATTGATATTTTCGGATTTATTTCACTTAGCTTTGATATAGCAGAAGCAAAGAAAGAGGCACTGAAGAGAGTCAACCCTAAAATTTATTTGGGGGAGAAGATATATTTGTTGATCATCCCACCAAAGTAAAAATAGTGAAACTACTAGTGAAATTATTGATTCCTGAATTAGTTTAGAAATATTGAAAACATAGGAATATTGAAAACGTGAATTCTACGACTATCCCTAAAAGAAGAAAAAAAAGCTACTAATTCTCTAAACCAATCCTATACTTAATTCAGAATCTAAGCATACCAAGTGCACCTACAATTTTGCAAATCAGTTCCATTTTATATGTTGCCCATGTGGCCCATAGTGTATAATCAAACATCACTATGAAAGAAAGAGCGTGCCTAGGTTATAAAAAAACCAATTTTTTTATCCAAACAATTCTCCAAACCTATAATTTCTTTTAAATAAAATTGTTCATATTGATAAGTAAAATATTCAATTAAATCACATATCATATCACATATTTTTTCCTCTATATTACTGTTTCCTATGTTACTACTTTACAGTGTTTCCTTTTGCAACATATAATATTATTGCATTACTAGTATATAAACAACTATAATACCACCTTTATAATCATTAATTCAATAACTTTAAACACTACACCATATACCAATACCAAATTTTACACAAATAACATATTATCCCTTCCATGACCAATTCTATTATAATACTTGAGTGGTATCTTGCTCTTCAATTTAGCACCACCAACCAAACATACTCACAATTTCATGCCAAATTTAACTCACAACCCTCTAACGTTTAGCTAACGTCCTCCATAACCAATACCAAATTTTGCTTCCATGACCAATTCTATTGTAATACTTGAGTGGTATCTTGCTCTTCAATTTAGCACCAACCAGTGAACGTACTCACAATTTCGTGCCAAATTTGACTCACAACCTTTAACGTCCTCCATGAAAACATGAAGAAAATATTTTTAATAAAAACTTCGGAAACACTGAAAAAAGGTAATAGAGTGGAGAGAAATGTTTAAGTCAACGCGCTAACGTCCTCCATGAAAACATCAAGAAGATATTTTTAATGAAAACTCAGCAAACACAAAATGGATAATAAAAAGTATAATCAAAAGTGATAAGTATATCAACTCATCATTAAAATGTAAAAATGTGATTTCAAACATTGCAACGCATCCAATATAAAAAAGTGGATTCAAAGTATAGATTACACGTCATCATAAAGAAACACAAATAATATTTTTAAAATGATAAGATTTCAATTTTGATATAATGGCACTGGGTAATGAAAACTCAGCAAACACAAAATGGATAATAAAAAGTATAATCAAAAGTGATAAGTATATCAACTCATCATTAAAATGTAAAAATGCGATTTCAAACATTGCAACGCATCCAATATAAAAAAGTGGATTCAAAGTATAGATTACACGTCATCATAAAGAAACACAAATAATATTTTTAAAATGATAAGATTTCAATTTTGATATAATGGCACTGGGTATAAATTTGAGGAACCATTTGTATGGAGATAATGTGTGGTTGGATTTCATCAATTTCTTTACTTATTTTATATAAATTTTAATGATATTTTTTAGTGTTATTATTAATAATAATTAATTATATTAAAAAGTATTCTGGTTAAATATAAAAGAGATATTGTAATGTTTTATTTGGTTATATTAGATAAACATTTTGACTAAATTAATATACATAAAATTAAAATGAAAATTAATATTAAAAAATATATTTATTATAGTTGTTAATTATTAATAATTAAATTTATTTTAATTTTGAATCTATCAAATTTTTTAAAATCACATTTTTTGAAATGCAAATCTTTTTTAGAATGAAAATAAATATGATCTTTCTCTATATTTAATAAATCCAAAATTAAGATAAATCTAAATTAATATAATAATAAAATTACATTTTCACGTAATAAAATAAAAAATAAATTTAAACAACCACTTATAAAAAATATTCTAAAAATTAATTTAATTATTACATGTAAATTTTCATAAACTTAATGTTTATTATTATTATTAAGTATTGTTAATATATTAATATTTTTAATCTTGAAATTTAACAAAGAATATATATATATATAAGTATTGTTAATATATTTTATAATATATTAATGTTTTTAATCTTGAAATTTGACAAAGAATATATATCATTTGACCTCTCTTTAAAATGGATTAAATAAAAGGACAAATGATTTGATTTATTTTTAATAATTAAAATAAGTAGCATTACCTGATTTCTGATTTCGTGTTCATGTCACATTCACTTTAAAATGGATTACATAAACCAAATGATTTGATCACGGGGTAAAAAGTTATTATGTCGTTTAATT